>JAQGAE010000569.1:0-33647 GCA_034696685.1 Julus scandinavius | reverse complement strand
TCAATAAACTAGTGCTCCTGCAGTTCCAGTTCGTGCCTGCTTTATTTATCCGGGTTAAGCCTGACGAATTTCAACAGTTTTCATTCAAATCCCTTATTTAAACATGTTTTTCGTTACAGACTTAAGGCAGATCTTTCAGACTTTTCACATCATGATACTAGTCAGCAGTGTGACCAAAGATATAGCTACCAAAATTATCATTGATTTGCATGGCACAAAACCCACAATCAATATTGTGCATAAGGGTTAAGAAGGGCCTTTAGAGTTCAAAACTGACTTTCTTTAACCACTTTAGACTATCTAAGTTACCTTTCCTTATTGCATTTTAACAATCTTTTATAAGTTCTTGCCTATTTGACAGTGGATATCCCACTGTGATTAGTATCCCTAACACAAACATCACAAATAAGTAGTGCAAGTAACAAGACAGAAGAAGTGAAAACCATTCCAGTGTTAGTAGGCCATGCCCCATGCCCAATGCAATTAGTAAGAGAGAAGTTGTGCAGTTGTTAAAACTAAAAAGGTGGACTAAAAATAAAGTGGAAGGAGTAGACTTTAGATAGTAGAGGGAGACGATAATAAAGTTCTGGATCCAGTTGGGGGCGGGGGAGGGGGGGAAACACTTACCCTGCAACTGCAGCATATGATGCTACAGGTTGAGCCGCGGCGGCGGCCGCCGTGTACGCTCTTGCAGCTGCTGCCGTGTATCCGGCCGCTGCGGCTGCAGCATATCCAGCCTGAAAATAGCATTTAATATGAACAACCGTTAATGATGCACAAAGAACAAAAAAGGTTATAGTTGCATACAGTCGAAAATCCAACAATAACCAATAGCCAAGATAATAATGCAAAAACTTTTAGAAAGTGCATCAATTATGCTTTATGTTGCGGTGATTCAATACATACAATCTGGCCTTCAGGAAAGGAAACTGGAACATCAAAAAATCCTCTTCGAGGAAAATTCCCTGCTGGTAACTGAAGGTATTGTAATAGATTAAGTAAAAGACTTTTTCCTGAATGCATTTCATAAGCTATGTATTTTTCTGTGATTTTAAATAAGCGAAGTGTTTTCAAGTTTCATTACATAAAGTTTGCTATAGAAATTATAAACGTTCACACAAGTGCTATTTTTGCAGTGGCCGTTGTGCACGGCTAATTATTAAATTAACAAAGTTTATGTCATAATGGTCCCTGTTAAATATTAGGCAAGATAACTGTGCTTCTAATGGCAAACTTTAACGCGCCAATCCTCTGCAATTTGGTCATATGAACTAAATTAATTGCAGCGTAAACATTTCAGCTCCACGAGCATGCTCATAATATCACTGACATACGAGCGTACGTTCAGCTAACGTAATGTAGCTATTAATTAAATTTACAGATAATGAAAACTTGAGCGATAGTTCATCAAAAGAAGTTTACAACGTGATAAGCATGCGCGAGAAACCAGCGGCAGCTAACACCACCTCGATGTCCCCATAAAGCATCCGAATAGGGTTGCCAGATAATGCCGCACACTTGTCTTCAAATATTTAAATTCATTTAATAAAAATGTGCACCATTCGACATGAAATTAAAATACGTTTTGCTAATATCTTGGTTATCAGTTATTGAACTTGCAATAAAAGAGAACATTGAATACTAACATGGTACGACATCTGAATAAAGATCAGTGTACAGTTGTCTACCGGTATTGCCTGATCTTATCAAAACTTACTTCAAATACATATTAAAATGTGCCACAAATCTTACCTGAAGTTGGTATCTATCAGCTCCTGCATGAGCTAAGAAGGGGTCATAATAAACTCCTCTGAAAAAATATAGCAATGCAATGAGAAGATAAATAATGCTTAAAAATCAAAAGTTGAGTCAATTATAAAATTATAACTCAAACAATTGAAAGAAATAATAAAACTCTTGAATTTAAAAGGCTTAATTATTCAAACATGTTATTCTGATATATCCTATTGACAGTACGTATGTGGTGCCAGCAACTCTGGGCAACAATTTTCCCAGATACCTGCAATGCAGTTTAAATATTTCTTTTATGATTTAATAGCATGTTATTAAGCTTTTGACTACTACTAGATCGCTAAAGTTGTACCAGAAAACAAATTAAAGCTCGTCACGTCAAACATGACCGTGATTTCCAATCAATGTAGATTGGAAAATGTAACTTGCAAAGATAAGATGGCAGGCAAATGAAAACCATGACATGAGAATTAATTCATCCACTCTTACATACTGTCAATAGTCTATAATAGCTTCTATACGTCCAAACAAAATTTGGCAGATAGTTCAGCTATGGGCATGGTAGACTACAAAAAATGAACAAGTTTTATATGAAATCTAAAATACCGGTGGTAAGGTCTGGTCTAAACAATATTATAAATCATAAATGTATCGGGTTAGGGGTGGTTCTTTTACCAACACAGTAAATTTAAAGAAATGTGACAAATTATGAGTTTAAAATTAAAAATCAACGAAGCATCAAAGCCACGATGGTTATTGCAATTTCAATTAACCTTCTTTGCATAAGTAGCAGGGTTTTTCATTTATGTGAATTTTCCTCATGAGGTATTTCCTCAGAAAATCAATAAAGGTTTAAACGTGTTAAGGGGCTCAAAAAAAAGTTATAAAAAAATCACTGGATATAAAAAATTTAAATGCAACGCATAAGATAGATTAATAACTAAAAAAGAAACAGAAAAAGGAAATTGAAAACTATGTATATCAAAACCGTATATATGGGTGGATATATCCCCCCCCCCCACATCCAATAATTTTACAAATTTCAATCAGAATCCGCCAATTTTCGGACCATATCCCCCCCTTCCGAAATGTGATCACATATACGGCCTTGATGTATATAAAAATACTAAGGTTGAAACAAAATTGATTACGACCATATATATTTAAAAATCTGCAAGGTTTTGCTAAATTTACAACCAAGGGCATTTTGGGAATGGGGACAGATTTTAGGACAGCAAGATAAGAGACCGCTTCAAGATTTGAGGACACACCACGACTCGTGGTTCCTGGATTGTCACGTGACAACATCACTCAACGCCAGCTGCAAGGAGTAGTCATTTTTTTCATCCTCTATAAGCATGTGTTACAAATGTAACACACAGATTCTTATGGCACTCTTCGCAGATGACGCTAAACGGTGGTGACACGTGACTTCCGTTACTATACTAATGGTCCTAAATAGGTAAAAGGCTCTTAGAAAATCAATCAAACCATATTAGACGAGAGTGAAATCGTTTCAACGGTGACTATGTCGGGGAAATTTAGGAACGTATAAATGACTGGTGGTGGTGGCGAACAGTGCTATAGTGAAACTACTGATAAAAGAAGCATCCAAATTAAAAAAATAGACAATATATCTAGTGCATGATTATTCACTGATATCAAATCTGATATTGTACCATCATCATACCATACCAAATATCATGACCGTCAAAACATTGCTTGCTGCTCGAAAACTGATGCAGCTACCCGTCAAACCATAACCACATGACCATACCAAACCATATCATACCATATCCATATCATGACCAAGACCATATCAAAAATACAATGTCATTATCATCATACCATACCAATGCCCAAACGCTGCACCCAAAATTGCGATCATGAAGCTACATTCGTGAAACGAGTCAAGGCATGCTTTTTGCTAGACTTCTTCATTGGATTACAGCGGTCAAGCGAGGCAAGTGTGGTCATTTCCACCATTTTAGACTAGTATAGAGTGACCAAGTACGGCATACTTTAAACATCATGCTTTTCTTCTATGTTTTTAACCTTTGTGATTATTAAACCGCACTCATTTGGAATGAATAAATACTCGTGTGGAAATTTACATACTGGCAAAGAAAAAAGTGACCAATGACGCATGCCATGCTAATTATTTTCTGGAAGACATTTGTGAAAACGATTCATTTAAGTTTTATAGGTTGCAAGTTGTCAATTTTGAAACTGGTCAGTGCTATACTGTCATGCTTATTTAATGATCGCAAAAGTTAATATTGCACTTGACCCGTTGTCAAAAACAGAGAGAAACATCTGACACGATGCCATGTCATTCTGATTGCAAAAGCGCAAATGGCCACAACGGCTGCACCGCGGTGAAGAACCACGAAAATCTGCTTATTGGAAACGCAGAAAACTGCAGAGCAATCCGCTTATGCCATTGTGGTCATTTGTGCGTTTGAAAATCATGGCACCGGAATACGTGAAAAATCCCACGGTCAACCTGCGGTCCTCGAACGTGACAACGGATGCAAGTGCGGTAACCTATAATCCAGTAGTGAAAGCACCTATAGTGGTCATTCCCAAAGAGCTAATTTGTCAAAACTGACCAACGCCAGTCATTTTTTTTCATAACCATAGGTATGCAAAGCATATTGAGCTAATATCCTTAAGTCCAAAAAGATGTATTCGCGGTCGCTCGAGTAACGATCGATCATACGAACATTTCGAGCGAGCAGTTTGCGGTAGCTCGTACATTGGCGTTATTGAAAACTGACCAACATGACTTCTTTTTTGACCACACTAACCTGGCATGTCGCGGTGCCGAGAACAAGAGGCGATTGGCCTAGGGAAAATAGTGAAAAGTGACCAACGGCAGACACGCAATATCATCTGAGCGCACGGTTGTCCACGCAGACTCGGTTCTCACGAACGTAACCTGACCATCGCAATTGAAAAATCATATACGGCTGGACATATATATACATTAATATATAGTCGTTCAGTTCTAGAATGATTTTTTGTTTGTTTGTTTGGTGAATCAAAACAGGCGAAACAGGGATGAAATAAATACTTAGAAAACTTACGGAGTGTAGCCATGCAGAGCAGTAGCCGCTGCAGCAGCAGTTAGTGGAGTGGGGTGCCTGGCGAGGGCCGTATATGCCCCGCGGGCCCGACCTCTTTGGATCGCAACACCACGCAAGGCGGCCGCTAGCAGAGACAACATGCAAATCCTCAAATCAGGCAGGAGGAAAATTAGATGACATGGGGGATAGGGCAACGGATATATAAATATATATCGGTCAATTGATCAAACAAAATATAAATAATAATAAAACTTGATGAGAGAAGAATTAATCGTGTGATTCGAGAAAATGGAAAAAGAAAGCTTGGGGTTTAAGGAGCGGTGATGGCCACCGAGATGTCAGTGTTGTTGTAAAAGAAATAGTGAACAAGGACGCTAGACAACAAAGAGTGACAGGACATGGACATAGGAGACAAGGAAATGGTAAAAGTGAAAGGAATAAGTGGTGGGTTTCAGGATCTAAGATGGATTCGTTGGTTCGCAATCACTGCACATCTTTGTAAACAATGTCGGTTAAAAAACAAGTTACTTTAAAGGTGATGTAAGGTAGATTTTTTTCTTCTAAAGTATGTTTCTGAACATTAGCTTCCTGAATAATACATATTTTGTTGTTGTTGTTGTTATAAAATTTAAGATTAGGAGATTGCACTGAAAACATGATAACATAGCAAGAAACCATGTTGGCGTGTAAAGTGATGTTGGATAATATTGTGAGACGTGTTACATTTTGTGTTTTATGACTACAAAGTTTTGATCTTGTGATTTTTGCTGTAGAAACACTAAAACATTTAACTGTGAGCCAAAATTTACAGCATCCGCATAATTGAATGATTTTTGTGAGTTTCATTAAGCATTTGAGTAAATTGTACAACCGTTCTCGCACAAAACTATCGAAATTAAGTTAACGAACATGGCAATATAATTGCGAAAGTATGTTTTCATGTCGGTCAGTTCTTGTGTGCAGAAATTGCGAATAAAAGAGTGCGATTACATCTGTATTATACTAATACAACCTGCTTCGTAAGATTTTGGAGTATCTTGAAGTGTGTGGGCTGAAACCACTTGAAAACTGAATTTGGTTTATGCTATTTAATAATTCATGGACTGATGGCATGTTAATGGCACCAGTCAAAATCAGTTCATTGCTCTTGGAATGAAAACAGCGGGATTCAGATTAATGCAAAATTTAAAAATAACCTTCAGAACAGACATGAGCTCTAAATTAATGTTGGAAAGGACAGCATGCAAAAGAAGAAAACATGTATACGAAAGAAACATTACGAGTGGTTAACGGCTTTCAATCTAGAAATTTCAATAGAAGTTACCTTCATTTCTATGAACAAACTTTGGCCATTGCTCAAGACTAAAACTTAGTCATTTTCGTAAATATTTAAAAAATATTATGTATCAGAAGCAATCGAAAAGTAAACATGGCGACCATCAAAAACAGTAAAATTCAAAATGAATTTTGTTGTTGTTACTGAATTCAACAATTATTTTCGACATCGAAATTGGAATAATAAAAAAATGTATGTATGTAGGATGTATTTAGATAAACAAAAATATTAAAATGGAAGAAATGGTCGAAAGATACTGAAACAATGTTGGTGTGAGAGTGAAAAAATTAGAAATCAAAGAGTAGAATGAATAGAAAGATAGATAGAATAGGATAACATAAATGGTGAAACGGAAAAAAAACCAAGGATAAAGAAATGAAGAAGTGTGGAGTGAATGGTAAGAGAGGATTGGTACGTACAGACACGCAAACATGTATTAAAAAAGATGAATGGATATACATAGTCAATCATTTGAAATATCCAACATTTGCTATATTGAGAGACATAGTCAAGCTTTCAAAAATTCCCAGAATCAGAAAGTCAACAATTCAATTGGTATCAACTAGAAAGCATCTAATGATTACATTCAAGAAAAGCAAAAAAAGTCGGTGCAAATAACTGCTACTAAGCTACTCGGTATTGAGACCTCGACATTGTAAGACGTTATGTGTGAGCTTACCAAACGCATTTTCATCTCGGTTTCAAGAAACAAAAAATGTGAAGGCCGCCCGTTAAAAAAATAAATCGAAAGATGCCCAAGATACCATAGAGCACAATATTAAGTTGCAAGTGTAAAAAAAGCTAAGAGTCATTCCTCCATTCAATAGGTGATGATGCTTCGGTCTAGAAACTAACAACAATACTACAAATTGTGGACTATAAACAGTAGCCAGGATTCAGTTTTCTTTATCTTTTGTTTCAATCAAGCGAGAATAATAATAATAATACATGGCAAACAAGAATGAGGAACAACAAGCGGTCCACCTTAATCCACGGATTGCGTAAACAAGATTTTGAGGGATTTGTGCCCTTTGTAGGACATGGCACATCGGGCAGTTGCAATCTAAATTTGGCTTTAATGTAATGCGCATGGCATGGCTCAAACTTCACCTTCGATTATCCATCAATATCAAAACGACGAGGATGTAATCTGACATGTGTAAGAACTCACAGGATGCGATATAACATGGACGGGCAAGGAACATCGGTTTTGTGGACATTAGTGTGGCATCTCTGAAACAATCACGATACTAGTCAAACGCATGACTCAATAAAGATCAGAAATATGCTTGAACATTTCTGTAAGATCGGCAAAGTTCAAGAAACTGGTATCAGTAAGACAAACACCGTGTTTCATGATTGGAACAGACAGTTCAAGCATGAGTGACTTGGAAGATGATCATTTACGCATGACAGGCGCTTTATGAATTACCAGCATTAAATCGTCCATGACTTGAACGAGTCCAACAAATTTTTGACATTTCATTTAAAAAGTACAGCAACAAAATGTTGTTCAGTCACTCTGCATACACCACATCTCAAGCACATGAGCTGATAATGTGTTCCTTGTCCAACGAGGGTAATACCGCATTCTGCAAGCGCCAACAAGCTACCAACTTTATTGGGCATTTTTTTTTCTCTCCACACATTGGATTTCCACATCAGCCGGGAGGCGTATACCTTTAAAATCTGGGCACAACGGCACAAAATCGAAAAGTAATCCTCTGAACTAGGTGAGAATCCATCGAGACAGATCTAGTCCGCAAACTGCCACAATGTCCGTCGTAGCATCTTTTTTTTGTTAAATACGGTCACACACGGCCCTAATACGTTTTTCAACTTTCGTTTTACCCTTGCTGACTTTTGTGCTTATCAGAATGATGGAAGTAAGAGAAAAAATGAAAGTGTGGGTAGAGATAACAAAATAATGACTAACCGGAGTATAAACCAAAGTTGGGATTGGATGAGGCATTCAGATGCGAAGATTCATTCCCACCTTAAATGCAATAATGGAGAAAAAATAAAACAAAATAAAAAATGATTGGCAAAACAAGCCCTGCCCCCAAAATATCAAGTCACGGATGGGTTGGGAGTCGAGTTCAACGTTGTCGTGGGTTTGAAAGAAATTCTGTCTTACGTGAGTAGCTCATCGCCCTCGTCTAAAGTTTACGAGGCTTTTTTTTTTCGCTCAAGCAGAACACGAAAAAGTAATATTAAAATGAACGTAGGGAGCATGCTGGAATTACCACAGAAATTGCGTAGCTTAAAAAAACGTCTTTCGACATTTTATTTGTTAAAAATTCAAATTTCGATCAATATGCAAGGGAAAACTCGAAAGGCAGTAAAAAGACATGAACAAGAGTGCTCTTGACAGACACAACGATAAGCAACTGTTTCATAGTTTGATGCAGATCTGCATTTCCCATTTTATTTTAATAACTCGTGTTTTGGCGTTTCAGCTAAAACGTAAAGCAACTAAGAACAATGTGGGTTTATGTTAATATTCAGACAATGCTCATCGAGAGATTAGCAATGACACTCGATAGTGCATATCACTCAAGCTAGAAGCAGTTGACTCATTACTAATCTTCTGAAAACAGCACATAAAGCACGTTTCATTGTTTGGACGTGAATCCACAACAATAAGCTTGCTAAGCTCAGCATAAAACCCAGCACTGTTTTCTTGACAAAAAAAAATCCACGAAAAGCATGCAAATTTTCATAGCAACATTTATGAGAAGCTTAGTCCAAGATCAAACCAGAAATGGTTCTACATGGAATGCATATCTGAGCTAAGAGTTTGGACTCAATTGCGTATCATTGTTAGCAACACTTTTTTAAGAGGACCTGAACCTTTAAACTAGTTTCCCCCGTCTAACATTGTTAAGATCAATTTTTGGAAAGCTAAGTTTTCAAATCGAACTTCTATTTAACAAAAATGCCTAAAATTCTTCAACTTTTACTCCATATAAGTATCAAAGAATTCCAAAACCATCTTGATAATTTCTAATCAATTCTTTCTGAAGTTAAAAAAAAAATGTATTTAACATACCGAAGCAAGTTAAAGCAAATTTTGAGAGTAACGGTCCATCGCCCAACACTCCTAAGAATATTCAGTCTTTTACTGCTCTTTTGAGAGGTTGTGCTTTATATATCATACAAGCTAACCAACATCAATCACGTTTACGTGTAACAGAGCGAAACATGCATCTATAGAATGCAGGGACCAGTCATCATCGAAATAGGCAATCGATTAAATTTAGTCAAGCTGGGTTTCCCAAGCGTAAGGAACAGAAATTTCTTGAAATATACACCCAAATTTACAATCAAAACACAATTGTGGGCATACGAGCAAATTTTCAGTATGTCGCATCCATGGGTCTTCTGTTGAAAAACTGTCATACCATAGTAGATATCATACTTTTCTTTAATTATTTATTAAATGAACTGTATGCATTCAAACTTATCCAATGCACTATTAATTTGTCAACAGAAGACCCATGGAGGAAATATTTGCACACCTTTTACCGAAGACTTCTGGGGTAAATTTCATCGATTTTAATAAATGTTCCTGCAATCTATTTGGAATTTATATCTTGATTCGACAAACTCGAATCAAATTTTTGAAAAGGGGTATACTTAACCATAATGTATTAACAAACCAACTTACCATTCGGCATTGTAGGAGTTTTCTTAGTTTGAACTCTGGCAGTTGCATTATTGACCTAAATGATGCGACGAAGGGATAAAAAGTAAAATAAGGTATTAGTACAAGTATTCGATTCCACGAAGGGGCTAATTTCAAAATTTCAAAGGGATGAATGATTGGTGTTAACCAGAGACAAGCAAAATACGACGAAAACTGGATACCGGTGTGGGGTAATCATACGACAACTCATCGTTGAAAAATTTAAATCGATGGCGGTAACATTTTAGGAAAATGTAATCGGCACATTAGCTGAGGTTCCTGTATGCGTGAATTTGCTTGTCTATGATGCATACCATGTTTGGGGAAGGGATGGTGAGGTTGGATTGGGAGGGAATTGGTAGAAACAGGGTATACACAGGGCAGAGTTCCTAACAAACTGTTTCACAGACTAAATCGTAAGATTTAAATAAAATCACGACTAATAGGCATTGACTAATCAATGACAGACAGCTTCGCAATGGCGAACTTGGATAGGGGGACATGGAAAATAACCGAAGAAATGATTGAAATCAATTGATGTGGTCAGCACATTGTGCTATGTGCAGTGAACTAAGATAAAATAGCGCAGTTATATGTCAAAATATTACAAATTATCACAATTTGTTTTATTTGGAAATGTCCCCCCTACGCAGTCTAGGAAGGATCCCAGCAATATATCAACTGGCGACCACTTATCCAAGTTTTCCCCAACAGTGTTTCAAAATGTGGTGAGTGTACTTTCCTAGATGCATTTCGGCCCTTGATAAGAGTGTTTTACATCAGCTTTAGTCTTGCTCTTGAAGCGCCATGCCCTTGGAACATGAGCATCGGGTTCGGCATCTACTTAAATCAAGAGGCATACGTTTTTGCTTCACTAATCAACAGTGAATGAACCATCAAGCCCTCGAAAACGCTAAAAACGCGCAGCAGCAATGTTTACAGAGCGCAAACTTTGCTCAACATGCAAATTATCTTGAGAGATGGGAAACTTATCAAGGGTCATTGAATACATCCCTCAAAGGGGCTTCCTAGATAAAACTGCGCAGCGCATTATCGATCATGGCGTATTTTAATGGTGACTTCTTCGAAGGCGCCACATGTATACTGTGCTACGGCAAAACGCCATAATCGCAGTAACCATCCACCTCAATCAATTACCCTGCATTTTATAGCTTAAACCCCTGCATCATTTTTGAAATTGCTCATAGATATGAGTAAAGCACTAGGATCACAGCAGCATAGCACATCTTTCTGCAAGAGCAATTGCTACTGACAGTTCGGTAATAATGTACCGAAGCCGAATGATATGAAAGACATCGTATATTCTCTCTCGGAAGTGCCTGAACACACACAGACACGACATCAATTACTTAAATAAGCATGAGTATACCAATTTGCCTGCCCCTGAGAGGCAAACTTTGCATATAAGGTTTTCCACAGCTTACATGTCCATGTACGTACATGGTTTTTTTTGTTGCCAATTATGATAATGATACACCCAATTTTGGTTACATTTTGTGAATTCACAAAACTGGAACAAGTAGTTGTTTGGGATAGATTCTCTTGCTTTTGTTAAGATCGACCATTACATGGCATTAATGTTCAGACTCATTGATGCTATTCGGCAGTTATTAGGCTTGACAAACCACTCACTGTTCATAAAGTGAAGGATACAGCAGGTGTACTCAAGGTATTTATTTTCTTCCACACTGTTGGTTCATGACAAATAACCTCCACTATAACGAAGAAGCACATCAATGAATCCACCAGCCCAAAATAATATTAGTAGCTTGCTCACTTCGACACATCCGAAAGTAATATTGGTGTTTTTCAAGATTTAAAGCAATTTCTGTTGTGTAAAATCAGTGTTGCGCATAGATAGCTAATTGCCAGTGTGAACGGTGAAATACATTTCGGCACAATTTACAAAAACCATTACCGCGACAGTTATGCAATAACAGACGAGCCCCAAATATGTTGACTACATGAGTAGAGAGCGTGATAACATCCTTTTTGCATTAAAGAATTATCTCTAATGGCGAGTTCCTAAGAGGCTCAAGAGAGGGTTCGAGCAATGAAAGAATATGAGGATGATTTTAACATTTAAGCACCTTAAAACAAGGATTTGGCCTGCGAAAGGACCGAACATGATGCGTTGTTAGCGTCGTGTCACTTTGTAACAACTGCCATGTAGCACTGTACTAGTTAACAAGCGGTGTATTTCTTTGAATGCCAAAAAAGCCCTGCTGGATTCGCAGCAAAACACGAACAAATATTGACTGAGAGCGGTATAGGGACACGTTTCGGCACTTAGCTTCTAATTACAGAAAAGTTTCTCTGGGGATTGCCAATAAATACCGACATTAATTCATCGCAATATCGAACCTGATGTGAGTTGTCCAATATAGACAGTGCAATTAACAAGCAAGCAAGGGTGTTGAAGTGGGTCTGTTCCAGGAGAGCAACAGAAAAAAACGGCAAAAAATCCAATTAAAGCACATTTCGGGGAAAAAAAACCCCGTTGGAAACAAATATATTATATATATATATATCCGAACAGATATGTTTCACGCTCTCTTGCAATGACAAATTATCACTGCATTGGGAGGGATGGGATATCTCGAATGAATGCATCGATTGGGAATCCTAGGAAAATAATTACCCCTAATTAAATCGATTACTCTAATAAATAAGTTATCAATTATGCACCTAATGAATACAAAGTTCCCCTGACATTAGGTTTAAACTTGTGCGCATCAAATATTTAGAATGAACAGGCAGAAACCTACGGATGTTCCATTGATATACAGTACTAACTTCCACATGGTGTACACACCGTGCTCGTACATTTACGAAAGATGAAATTCTTATGCGGAACATTCTGAAAATATTTTACAAGTTAGAACTATTCTAATACAACAATTAGGATATGAAAATAAAAATACCCCACTTGTATCAATTATCATTGGAAGAACATGTACCAATAAAGGTGTAACAGTCAGCTCAAAGCTATCAATGCAAGATGTGGAAATATAAGTTTAAGCCAACTATCCAGTTTCCATTGAACCAAAGCACAATTTCTGTACCAGACCATGTTACTGATTTTCATATTGAAGTTTTGTTCATTTTACTAGCATTTCCGTTCGATATCCATGTTCGTAAATACAGGGAAAAAAATCCCAAAACCCCCGTTTGCCAGCCGGGCACTCGTACATGGGAGCCTATATCTCCCAACCCAAACCACAAATGCTATTTTGTCAAACCTTTACAACTCGTTTTTTACGCTCTATCAAATATTAAAAGCTCCAAATCGAAATGAAAATTAAATGAGCCGTGCCATTCGTTTTCATTGACCGAAATTAAATAATCCTTCAACAAAAACTACGCTTGGCGTGATTTCTCAAAAGTGCCTTTCAAGCAAAGCTCGTTAATAACAGTTTTTACCCGAACCAAAGGGCGGATAACAAATGGGTATATGTAATTTCGTGTTAAGAAAAAAAAAAAAAAGCTTCAGCGACACTTAAAGCCAATGTGAAACACCGAATCGTACAATCGGCTAAGTCGGCAATAAAATTCACTTGAATTTACGGTGCACTGCGAGTGCACTTTTCAGAAACGAGTATGAACGAAAAAGGGAACTTATAATTTATCATTTGCAGCTTGACATGTAAGAACAAGCACAATTGGCGGAGACCAAAGAAAAAGCCATATTTTCAAAGCGAGCAATAAAGAGAAACTATGCGTAACGTATACATATAGCCACGCTGGTCAATGGCATTGGCTATACAGAACCCCCCAACACGAAATATGGCCACTTATTTCTGATCACAAAAATTCTTATCGAGTGCTATACTGACTCTCGATGAAACTACCCAAGAGCTATAGAGACACACACGTCTAGCAGAAACTGAAATGCTTTCAAGAAAGTAACATAGTTTTAAAATGAAGCTTCATTACACAATGTTGCCAGAGTGAACCTAATTGGATTTATGAAGAATTCAGTCTCCCTTGGGTAAATACCAGGCTGCATCAAAAATCCCAGAAAATGAGTTAAATATTTTTTCTGAACCATTTTCACAAGAATAGTATCGATTGCGCAAATTGTGTAATCTTGTGGGAATGATAACGATTCGTGTGTTAATCAACTATTTGTAAGACAGATAGGTCATTGAAAAATAGATGCTTGAGATGTCAAGAAAAACTGAAAATGATGTATTCAGGTATACGGATGACATTTATCAACTAAACGTAGTAAATGTCCATTCCGTCTCATCGTTTCATGGAATATTAAGTACGACTAAAACAAAATCAATGGCGAAAAAAAAAAAAAAAAAAAAAAAAATAATGGGGGTGAAAATACGCGTAACATTTGCATTCATCTCCATTAGTGTCCAATGGGTAGATTATGGATTTTTCATCCAGAAAATTGGAAAAATGATCACGAACAATGAAAGGAAAGAGAAAGGTGCTGGGAATCGAGGTCGCCATCACCGTGAACAAAGGAAGCCCAAGCATCGGTTTTGCCTATGGAGATTAGAGGAGCTTGAAAAATCGTTTTAGATAATTTAGTTATAATCGTTGACTGATATTTCAACGTGAGCATTACATTTATAATAGCGCTACCAATGGTGAATACTAAACAGGAAGCCCTCCCTTCCGATCCTGGAGCTGGCTTAATGCATAATGGAAAACTTAGCATGTCACTTAGTATATATGTCCTGACACGAGGTGTTGCAGCCAATTAGCACAATTCAGAAACGTGTGCAAATTTAGCACAGATGCATTGTAAAATGCATACACGTTCGTAGTGCATCTATCGTTGATTTTTAACTTGTAATCATGTACGATACAACTGGGTGGAGTCAATGAAAACGCGAAAAGATTGGAAATTTCATAAACACGAAAAGCAGACTCGTGTATGTAATAAACGATGTGTATAATTAACTCTGAATACGTGTAACACCACGTGTAAAGTTTCGTACATTGTATTGACCCTGCATCTATTCATACGTGCTGAAGGCACGGAAAAAGGGAAAAATTCTGTATCCCTAAGGGCCAGTAGTTGACATTAGGTAGTCGAATTAGTTTCAGCAAAGGTTATTTACAATTTGCGTTACAAATGCTGCTTATTGTGTTTGGTGAGAGGCGCTTTTGGCCACAATGAACAGGAATGAAGTCATCACGCTGCATATATACGAACGCCATTTGTAACAATAGAAGGCGTTGGAGCAGAGCATCTGACTTGTGCTAATGCATTTGGAAGCCTGACAAAATCGTGATACAAGGGCTTCTTAAAGTGACCAAAATTAAGGGCAACAATCATGTTGTTTGGCAATAGCGTGCCTTTGACATTTCCTTCAGTGTGGTCATAGTTCTTGCAAACAAACCAGCGGGTAAATAAAGAAACGTTTTAAAGGAAGCATTACAAGTCTATGTCAATTAGGCTTTCGGATCCCAAAAAGCCTAAAGGACGCAGTAGTTAAGGGCACACTGTTCTTTTTACAAAAAACGCCTGCCTAAAAACTTGTGTGGGTGTTTAGAGCAATCCGGCAGTTCTATCAATGGGTTCTTGCAAGGTTTATCCAGAACCGAAATTTTAAACTTTCCTGATTTGTCCTGTCCACAGAAAATGCAAAGAAGGACATTTGTCAAATCACTTAACAAAAAGTTTATGCAATGCTGTTAAAAGGTGTAAGTCCCTGAATGAGTTAAAATCGGAATTCCCTATTTCTATAGGTGTAGGGTTGACTGAGCTCTGTAAAATATTTTTTTTTCTCGTAAATCCTTTGCTAATCCCAAGGTTGGCAGTTCTGGGGGAACCCTAGCATTTCTCTGGTAAAGAAAAAGACAATCTCTCTTGTAAAAAAGACCACAAAGTTGTTGTGAAATAGTACTAAACGCATCATAATCTAATTTAAACAGAAATAAGCAACTTATCCAACCATGCCTGGCCATGCTAAAAATCCTTGGATAAACAATCGATTTTGAACCTCACTTTCCACGAAATGTGACCTCATTTTTGCATTGCGTTGTAAAAGCCCTGAGATAAGGGTTTATAAATCTCTCCTATTTCACTAAATTTGTTCACTGCGATGGATTATTATTATCTACATGCCATAGGTTAAACAAGATTAGTTCCTAAGATTTCGCCTAAGTCCAGCCTGTATAGGAGAACTTCGTAAAATGTAAATCTTATGGGACAATGATCTTCGGGAACCGACCAGATTTATGTCTGGCACAAGGGTATTTTAAATTAGTTGCACGATGAAGATATTTTATTTCATTTCATCATTCGGTATAAACTCCGAAGATAGCATTTGTTCCAGAGTAAAATGCAACAATGAACAAAGATTATTTCTGACTTCATTGTGGCTTATCTTCATTTTAATGAGCGTAACTATCATTCAGAATTTTAGATTAAGCTGCTTATGCAACATTAAACAACGAATTAGTTCAGATAACGTAACTTGCATCTTTTTTAAAACATTGCTATAATACATGCAATATTTACTGATACAATAATTTGAAAATATAATGTTGCATTAAAATTATTTTAAATAAACAGTTCTCTAACAAGTAACTAAAATATTTTGTTGCGTTATCATTCCTTCTATCCATTTTCTCATTTGATGAAGTCGCAATTCTGCAAATGATTTTAAAATGCTAATGCAAAAAAAAAAAAAAATTTCCCCACTTTGAGCTGTCTGATATTTCATATACATATATTAACAGTTACTATAGCACTGAGCAATCAACCCTTAGGCATTATGGCACTAAAAATACGTGTAAATCAAAAGCACATAACGCTATTTTGGGTGGAAGCCGGTATAGGGATGTAAAACAGCAGCACGGTAATAAGAAGAACGACATTTTTTTTATCTAGAAAATAAAAAGGTGATAATTTGAAAATGAACCACCTAAAAATCTCGAATTTAAGCTCCCTTTACATTTCCCCACATGGTTTAGGATTTACTTTCGCTTAAAGCCCTAAAGAAATTACACGAGATGATGATTCTCGATCAAAGCATAAGATCCTGACGCTAGCAATTTCATTGAAGCGATGGTTTCCTAAAAAAACATATTTGCAATTTGGATAAATTATGTTTTTCCCCCTCCTAATTTATTCTGCTACGAAGCATTATTTCATTTTTATAGCAGCATTCTGAAAAGATTTTAATGGTCAGTTCAGTTTCACAGATCGATAAACTCCACATTTGCAGAGATATACATTATGCCATCACCATATGCCAAATTGAACTTATGTCATTGATGCATCTGGATTTAACATTTGAGCAATCTAACTAGCAACCGAACTTTGCAAGTTCTGCTAAAATAGTTTTAGACTCAGTGCTTTAATTGCAACTCACAAGCATATAATTCTTTCCGAGTTTTACAGGAGTACCTTACTTTATAAAACATCTAAAGAAGTTGAATTAACGCCAACTTCTAGAATTGGCATACCTAAAAGCCGGGTTATACAAATAGAAATTTAGCCTTTTCTTTTTGCCCATTGTTCCAGAAACGAAAGTTGAGTAAGACTACTGCTTCAAAGAATAGATTTATACAACGGATCATAGTAATGAAAGTGAATTTCCTGACATTGGAGAAGATGGATAGTCTTCCAGAAGGCTCGATAGATAAAACGGTTGGACAAATTTGCAGTCACGTGTGCGAAAGGAATGTTCCGATTGGATTTTACACGGGCACAGGGTCACACGACAGAGCAGGAAAACACCAATCGTGTCACCGTCTCCACCATTTCCACATACGTGCCAGAAAAAGTTGACCAAGTGCTTTATTACCAACAAGCAATTTGCCAGACTAACAAACTATTTGCAATCTAACGTGTATCAAATTTGTGCAGTTGCTTTCAACAGATTTTCGGTGTGAAGACTAAGGTTCGGGGGTTATTATGCTATTGGACTCTTCACAAGAAATAAATAATGGCAATCGATTATTACCAGTGAAGCGACATCCATCAATCGCAGCTTCCATGTAATCAATACACTTGTGCTGGCCTATGGTTTGCCTGTATTCGACATCCATGGAAAAAGGCATTTCTCAGTTTTAAAGGCAAGAGAGAACGGACCAAATGCCCAATCCTGTGCTAAACATCATTACGGTCACACAAATGAACTCGAGAGTTACAGAAGTTACACGAATGCTAATCGGTGGTGTTATGCAAGATATCGGTCAGAAAACAAGCACATAACGCATGAGAGAGATAGCAAAAAAAACAGCGTCAAAGTTAATCGGAGGGTGCTTTTGGGCGTACTAAGTGTTGTTTTTTTTTTAAAGAAAAAAATTTGGCACGCACACACACGCCTGTCGAGCAATGCCAACGTAGCTTCGTCTAAATCTAAACTTTTAGGCTTTGGCTAAATGAAACAAAAAATAAAAAAAAAATACTTGGGTTACCGAAGAAGGCTTTTTACGAAATGCCGAACGAGTTGGACATTGCTCGGCACGCTTTCCACATCACGGATCACCGATTAAAACTAACGATACATAAAACTAAAGCAGTGTAAGAGAGCAGTACTCGCTATCGAAGGAGTTAGGCTAAGTGGGGTTGGGGGGACGTAATCGGCAAAAAAAATCATAAATAATAAATAAGAATAGAGACAAGAGAGCAAGATGATATATACAGACAAAACTAAAAGCATAATCTGTGACCCATCACCACCATGAACACACAGCATATAGGTTGGCCAGTACTTTGATATCTCGTCTAACGAGTGGTCAGAAAAATTATAATAAAAATCATAATAAACGGAAAAAGGAAAAGCAATAATGAAAAACACACAGGCTACTCGCTTGCTGTGTCGATTGCAATGCTTGTTGCACATACGTTCATTACAGCTTAATAATAATAATAACAAGAAATGCCACATCATCATCATCATCATCCCTGCTAAAAGGACAGTCTAACCACAACAATCGACAAAAACAAATTGAAACAGGGCATATCTGTCAAAGGATGGATGGAACAGCAAAGGTGGAGAAGATGGGAAAATGGGGGCTCGGACATGAAAGGGTTAGGAATCATTCGTGGGGGGCAGTGATGAGTGCTACCGTGAAGGAATTAGTTCAACGTGGGGGGAGGAATGTTAGGGGACCCCGCAATGTCCAGGACGTCTCGGTTTAAATACAAAGTCAATCAGATGTTCCGCTTATCTTTCAAGGATTCCACCACATAAACTTATTAGGCTAATCAATTTATCGGGGCAATTAATGGGAATTCAATCAACCTGGCATGTTACATTATTAAGTTTACGAGTAGCTCGCAACCTCGCCGGAACCAGAAATACGTCCGAAAAAGAAAATCAATGGATTAAGGTCACTATAGAACAGCAACGACAAACTACGGCATCTGCAAGGCTTAATGCGATGTGAAAGGAGTTGGAAGTTAATTAACTCGTGATGCCAAATGCATAGTCCATTATGTAGAGTTAAGGGGAAAATTTTACGGGTCGAAACATTTTCAGTCTGGAATCCCAAGAAAGCTCGGTGTGGAGATGGCAGAACCAGTATCACGTGTGCCAAAATGACATTTCGAATAATTCTAATGACATCGACAGCCCAGAAAAAGCCACACAAAAAAAAAATCATTTTACAGCCATCTATTTCTGGTGGTTCCGACGAAATTGCCGCAAACGTCTTAAAAGAGACGGTGGAAGAATATGGTCTCAAAATCACCGGTTACAAAGTGGGTAGTCCCAACCTAACAGTAATGTGCCTCGCCAGTATCCTGCATTGGTATTACAGCTACTGTATTTAGTCTGCCATCAGCACATTCAGTCGGATTTTTTTAGAAATGCAGAATGATTCATGCTATTTAATATTGCGAAGAGGTGGTGGCAGAGATGTATTAAATCGATAATCGTTTCAATAACATCGTTCGCTTGCAAAGAATAACTGGTATTAATTCATTCTAGCCATTAGCGAGGTTATTTAAGATATACGGGAGTCGAGCAGCTGGAAACAATTGGTATATTAAGAGGTGTTGGGGGAAATGGGAGGGGAAAAGGACGAAATGACTGTGATATGAAATAGGTGATGGTGGTGGGGGTATACTGTCAAATGGAGAATGATCGGCTAGGAAAAATATGATGGGAATGGGTAAATATAGTAAGTAAAAAATATCACCATGCACCTCAATTTTTCTTCCCTCAACCACAGTGCCGTTCAATTTCTCTCGTGCTCTGTCAGCGTCCGAGCTATTTGCGAAAGTTACAAAACCGAATCCCTGCATGCAACGAGAAAACAAGGTAAACCATGCATTAATTCAACGTGCACCGACCGCATTTCAGGAACCAATCAACATCATCATCATGTATATGAATCAATCAATATCAAATGCTTTTTTTTCCCCTGTGAGAATGAATACAATAACCGTTCGTGATTCGATTCCACTAGAAAAAAAGTATAATCGAATCTGTGAGTTGCTAGCGTAAAATTCGCCCCTTTTCAAGTTCTCCTTTCTGAAAACGATAACATTCGTCTTCTTGCTATCAAAAATAACAATTCACTAGTTTGATAAGAAAGCGGGCACGCAGCAATGCTCAGCGACAATGACACGAAATTCACGAATCAAGATTTTTGAAAAGTTAAGGCAAGATAACGTCCCTCCATTGCCAGGGTGCTTGTTAATCATTGTGAGCCCAAAGAACAGGAGCAGGGTAGTCTCTTCAAAGATTTGTTTTAATCAAAAGCAAGGAAAACGTTTTAATTAACTATTTTGTTGAACAGATATTGTGCATTAAGGCTGCTTCAGAAATCCAGTCAAACCAAAGACCTATTTTGTGTGGATCAATGATTCATTAGCCCGAAAAACGGGTACTGACTAAATTTACATAATGGATTTTTGTGCAAAATTTTTGGAAGCTACCCAAGAAAATTTTAACTTTCCACGTTTTGTTGATTTCAAAAAAGCCCAAATCAGAAGATTTGGCCTTAGTTGCAACCTGTCAGACATAATATCAAAAAGAAATTTACTGATTTAAATCTAGCTTGTTCTAAAAACGGTGGAAGCTCTGGGCATATAATGGCCGTCCAAAGTTGATATTGAACTTTGCAACAACACAGATTCGATTATTCTTCTCTTAATACTTAGTTTCAAATCAAACATGACGAGAAAAGCTTTTACGATCATTTTCCAGGAAGAAAAAAATAAATAAAAAAAGTACACGAATTATGAATTAACAGTGTGGGTTACTAGTATTGGAAGACAAATCTAATCATTGTGAATCTCAATCAAAAGCATTAAGTGTGAAAGTAAAGCAGTGATTCTAAGAGTTATGCAGAATGCTTACAAAGTGTGAAAGAGTAAATACAAAATTAAAATAAATAATGAAGAGAAAATGGGGGAGGCGAGTGAGATTAACGGATGAAATAACCGCACAAAAATAAAATTAAAGGTGGAGGGGTAGTCGAGTGCCCCAGCTAAATAAAAATACCATCTCAAAATATAACGGTAATAATTTTAATACGGTTACGGTCTGCGAGTATTCTCACGGATTTCACCAAATTCATCCAAGCAGTGGCATCAGTAGAAACAGAGCAAAACTAATTTCGAGTGAACTCTTAATAATTAAAACTCCTCGTTAGCAGCTTGAAAAACCCGGAATAAAATAATGACAGGGCCTTTCATTTTCAAAGAAGATTATATACCATTGCGAAGGCTTTTTGATGGGGGGAATAAAAAAAATCCAAGATAGGCGGCAATCTCTTAATCCAACTTTTGTTCTCTAGAAAATTTCATTACCAGTTGTTGGCATTTATTCACGCGGAACAGTTAAGCTCTGTTAATCTTGAAATAAAGGAAACCAGCAAGTATGAACAAAGGCTGTTACAGGACAGAAAAAAACCGTTACCAATCCAGCTTTGTTTGCCAGAGTCATTAATCAATGCCACTGGGATATGATGGTATTTTGAAAGAGATGGTGATGGCAAATCCGATGAAGATGCATCTCAGACCGTAACTGAAGTATTACGACTAAAAGGGAGGGGGTGGTATAATTTTCGGTTAAGATTTGGGACTGAGAGAGACAGAGAGATATTGGAAAAAATAATATTAATAAAAAACGAAGTATGAAGGAGTTTATTAGGCGAACGCTTTCTAGTTGAAAATCAAGCTTGTTTTAAAACATCCATCCAGTAGACCCACTTGTTATTCATACATACACAATACAACAAGTTTGCAGGCCAAGAATAAAGCATCTCATTTAGATAAAAGCATTATCAGGACGTTATTTCGTAATTAATAGGTCGTAAACAGCAAATTCAGCAGCCAGATTAGCCAATTACAAAAGGGCCGGGGGAGAAAAAGAGATAAAAGGTCGTATGTGAAACTAACGAAATGGTTTTCGATGAGATGAATTTTAAAATAGACAGCAGCCAGGAGGGGGGTTTGGGAGAGACAAGCAGCACGATCGCACTAAAAGATCGATATATATATATATACGTAGCAGCTGAAAATTTATATAGCCATGGACAAAAGGAAAGATAAAAGCCACTAGAGACAATGGACACAATTATTATGTACGAACAACAGATAAATTTAAAAAATAACAGCTGTGTGCTCAAAACAAATCATTGTGAACTTCTGTCAATTATTATATCGAACTATATATCCTGCGATGAGAAATTTGATGCTTCATTTTTGGCCTTTTGGAAATCCTTTTCTCAAATCATTATTTTTTCAAACACGCTCGCAAACCCAAGTTTCATGTTCGTGTTCGTGGTGAACTTTACAAAAGCATCTCAGACAACAAACTGCCCTTTTCATCCGTTCAGGGTGATTACGGGATAAAGCCTACAACAATCGAGCTTTTCGGATCTGACAGCATGGAACCATGCATGGTAACCTTGCTGTCTTCATGACAAGCTCCACTGCAAAGTTTATCAATAAGTATAAGTAGCAATGATGTTTTACATCTCCGGCAGTTTCGCATTTTGACATTTAGTTGTTAAAAGTGCTTGAGCCCAGAAAGTTTGAGCACGTATGAAGTTCTCAAACATTTCTGAACACAAGTGTACAATTTTTTTTTAAAAATTGATGAGGGAAAATAACAGCCAAACCAATGCATACCAAATAAATGGAATACGTTATTCGACTTTTCCAAGACTACTGTCAGGTGTAATGCGGCTCCAATAATCAATCAATGATAGATGTCACGACCAAAAAATTCCCTTCTTTATATGCAAAGTCAACGATCGTGTGATCTAGCAACATGGCCGACTTCCCAAATCCCTATTTTACAACATCAACTTCCCCCACCAGCGCTACGTTACAACGCATTCGCTTATTTTTCTATTACACGTAATACAGTTGCATTCAGGATTGATTGATGAATTGGTTTGAAAGTATATATATACTTCCCCCTTACAAATTTTTACGATATCAAAATTGATTTTCCAGACAAATCGAGTCAATGATTGAGTAGAGCCCTAGTTTCGAGCATTACACGACATCGATTGAAATGCAGTTACTCCACAATGCGGCAAACAAATTCGAACTCCATATACTTATTGATATTCATAGCTTAAAAGTGACCTAAGAGATCATTAATAAACATTAGCAGGCTTTTTGGATAAAATGCTTTTGGTTGCAGTCCACCGTGCATCGCCTAATAATCATTAATCAAAACCAGGCAGGCAGCTCACATTTTGAATATCTTAATTAAATTATAAGCAGATGTGTAATACAACGGCGGGGGATTACTGGGGAATGATAAATTTGTCATAAAAAAAATGCTGCCAAAAAATTGCCGAGACCAGTTAATGGTTTTACGAGATTATCTGGCATTTTTAGGGATTAAGTGCACAACTTGTCAAAACAACAACAAAAAATGTATTGCAATTTTACGGAAAAAAAAATTCTTCGATGAACCGTTTGTGCGAGATTTTTGAAACCATGATTTGAGATAAGAATAACCATCACAATAAATCTGCTACGCATGTTGCACAATAAACAGGGCCCAGAAATGGATCGATATATTCCCCCAACGATGTCATGCGAAATATCTTCGCATCATCTTTTGAAATGGCATTTTAAAATAATGTCAAAGCGAAATTCCAGGAATTAAAATTTATAAAAGTGCAATCGCTTTAAGTGGGCTAATATTGATCCACTTATGTCGGTGCTTAATTCGTCATTAATAAATTACAATCAGCAAACGAGTTTTGTGCTAATGTAGGAAAAATACAACGATTCGCATCGGTAAGATCCACAGGGAACTAGTCACGTATAAACGTGCAATTGCAAAGCAATCCTGTTTAAAAAGGTTCTTTTTTGCGAAAACATTGGATTTTTCTTACAAAGAAAAAACACGTTAAGCATGCAAAAATACTGAACGATTACTATTAGCCAAAAACAAACAACGCCTACCTTAGATCCTCGTTCATTAAAAATAATTTCAACGTCTAATATTGGGCCATATTGCTAGAAACAAAAAAAAAATGAAATTAGTCCAATGAAATACAGAAAACAATCCATTATGTTAGCTCTAAAAAATCATATTATCAAGCACTCTGACATAAAATACATCTTCGTTCTGAAACCGCCGGTTAAAGGTGGAGAGCCGGTTAAGAGGGATTTTATTGTAATTGCAAATTAAGGGTATCTGGATATTAATCTTGTTTTGTCGCCAACCATACGTCAATTATTCAATGAACCTTCAACCAGCTTTTTTTGGGGGAGAAATTTGTCACAAAAGTGTCAACGTGGGTTTAGGCATTTGTTGTTTTATTTTTATCCGATCAAGCAGAAATGCATTCGCGTCAAACCAATATCAAATGCTTTGTTACACTTCGCAGGCAATTAACAACGTGTTTTTGGAAGAACGGACAAAATAACATTAATAAAAGCAATTAAGGACGTTTGAAAGGCGAGGCCAAGAAACTCCATTAATGCCGTTTGGATTGCTTTTCTCACCCAGGCCAATTTTCTTTGCAAAAGCCCAAGAAAAAGACGGACAAGACGGCGATAAAACAGTGCCAAATCCCACAGTTGTTGTCGTTTCATTGAGTCGAAAGAATCGAGCTGGCAAATGGCTAATTGGCAAATCGGAAGCTGGGGAGGTGTTGGTAGGGAGGGGGGAGAATCAGTAATGAAATTCCCCCCACAACCACCAATACATTCAGTCAAAACTAAGCACTGTATGGCTGCATGAAATTCGGCACTACAGGCAGCATTCGCCTAACCAATAAAAATGAAACAACGCGATTTGCGAGCACTGTTCGAGTGAAAAAGGCAATAAAAAGTAACATAATGGAAATAAGTGCAATGATAAATATTATGCATTTTGATCCACGTTCCAGCTTTTTACGACGCTATTCAAAGACATCTTCTAGGAAATTTTTGGCAAGCTAAAAACGCACTTTCACAAATGGCAGAAATGGGTGAAATGCTATTAAAAATAGATCAGTTAATTTTAAATACAGCAATAAAAGAGCAATCCAACTGGATTTTTTTGAGTTTTTTTTCTTCTCTCCCTCGTTATCTCTAACCTATAATATGGTCTAATTCACGTCGATAAGTAATCTTGTCTTGATTTTCTATTCCAACACATGAAAAATCAGCATGGAAACTTTAAAGACATTGTGCTGACTGGTATTGATTGCATTCACCAAGGAGAAACCTGGATAAGCCAACTTTTTATCATTTAAAAATTAGAAAAAAATCTGATACTGACATACCAGGATAACAACAATAAAATATCAATAATGATCATTATTGGCAAGTTTTTTAATAGGGAAACTAAACTGAAACTTCTTCAAGGGGCATCTAGTAGTACGTTGCTCCATGGATCTGAAAAGGGACCAAGAGTTGGGCATATCAGCAGAGAACATGTTCAACATCTTCCATATGAGCAAGACATAGTGGACATTCAGTCGTCATGCTGTTCCTGTATTTGGTTCTGGCGCAGGTCCCTTGCCTTTAAACAGAAGGTGGCTGCCTATGTGCCATGAAAATTGTAAAGGTTCTTTAACGCCTGGAATGAGGGAATATTTCATGTTTTCATTTTACGTCGCAACGAGGCAACACCTTCGCCAACGAATGCCAGTAAAATTGTAGGTGGGGACACAGCAAACTGCAACGTCCTCGCAACTCTACAACTCGGCGATCCCGCATTAAATTAAAAGCCGTTTCTGCTTTTAATGAGGACATTTAGCACAATTTCGTTAAGTGCTCGCACAAAACAGGATGATGAAAAAGCCTGCAAATGGACGTGGACAGCGAACATACGACCACGTTACCTTTTATTGCCTTACACACGTATGCGTTGAATCATTTATAAATAAAGTAATGTACCTTTGTTGTTGTTTCTATTAAAGTGGAAATATGTCGCGGAATAGCTGGCAAACACTTACCCCGAACATCTGCCGTAAATCCGGATCCCGAAAGCGAAAAGGGATATTGGAGACGTGGAGTCGTTTGGGCTGCTCCTTGGACGCCTGCTGCGGGTTGACAGCGGTCTGGGTCGCTGTGCCAGATCCGCTAGATCCCAAATCGGAATCGAGATCTGTTTGCTGAAAGTCATAACATCTTAAACTATTACATGTGGAGTTCTTCAAAATGGACGTCAAGTTACGCACAAATACTAACTTGAAACAAACGTACAGTCTGTTGTTCCACCGCCGTGTTGGCTAGGGATGGCGGCGTGTAGGGCGGTCCCTCCTTGGGTTCCCCAACCACATTTAGGCCTACCTTGTTCGGGTTGGTGGCATCCCCATTCTGGGCATACTGTGAATAAGACGAGGTCATCTGTGTCTGCACCATGTGCTGAAAGAAAATAAACAAAACAAAGAATATAAATATTTACACGAGTCAGTTTCAAACCCGAATTTACACCATGCACAAATACATATGGATGACAAACGCATACACAAACTACCACAGCATGACGTTCATGGTTTAGTTCAGGTCATATGTATTTCAAAACCGTTTTCTATTATAACTATATTACCGCGTGTGACTGTATAGGGTTATACATGGCGTTTTATGTCCAAGCATGGAATAAAACATTTGATTTCATTATTACTCAAAGTACAAATACAGGGTGGGCCAAGTAAAAAGTAAGCAAACCTTATAAAGATCATAAAATGGTTATTTGTTAATGGAATTTATTGAAAATATGTACATGTGTACTCAAAAAATATACAAAATAAATTACCTATCTCAATTTGTGTTCAAAGTTAGCATCTTTCTCCGGAAACAGTTTCAAAAATTGCCTAGCAATGTAATTTTTCGTTTTACGCAAAAAACTTATCGCGGTTCATTCTTCTTCTTGTGAACGCCATTTTAAAAGACAAATTCGAATGATTACGTCATTAAAAAAGAACGTGAACGAGGGCAATTCGAAAATAAAGAGAAAAACCATATTTGTACAAATTTGCATTAAATTCCATTAATGATTTTTATAAAGTTGGCTTACTTTTTATTGGCCCACCCTGTATGATATTCCCCATGTACATGAACAGTATGTCTGAAAACATGTGCGACGTTTTATCTCCATTTATGGAAGGAAAGCATAGACTTAAGATTATTATTGCTCAAAGTATTAATATGGCAAAATATGTAAATGTATGTTTTAAAACAGATATAAGGGCATCCAGTAGCCTAGAATACAGATCAATATCTAAAATTCCCACATGCAATTTCCCCAAAGAAGGACAAAGGCTCCCCTCATTCCCAAAAACCATCCCAACAGCATACGGTATCTGCGCCATGACATTATTGACAAAACAAATCCTGCTATCAATTTAGGTTTATAATGCTTTCATTTTAAGCCACGAATTTCAGGCCATCCAATGTCGTTTAAAGAAGACCCTCTAGCCAGACCAAAGACAACAAACGTCGTGCATCGATGGAAAACGGAGCAGAAATTACACGGATGAAAGAAAGCCAATGTACTACATCAGCAATGAACGAATCCCAACAACGGCTTTTATGAATATTGCCAATTTCAGGAAACATGGCTGACATCTTCATGGGGAAATGGTACATCTAAATCCGAAAGGGGGAATGCAAATAAATGTGTTTTTTGGATGGGACGACAGATCTCTCATCAGTTCGTTTCTCCTTTTGCGAGGATGGGACAGGAGAAATCAGGAAACTGCACCTATCTCAAAGTTCATTTTATGCTCTTGTAAACCAACAACTGCTTTTTTTTTCTCCTGCAGAAGGACAAATATCAATTCAGCCTGACAGGAATTGACCGAAACGTGAAAGACTGCTTCCGCTGGGCTGGTTTCCGATCTCTCCCAGTACGTGCCGAGGGAGGAAAAAAAGAAAAGAAAACCAATTGTCTTTACGTCGCCAAATTGAATATCTCCAACTGGCCTCTACTGACTTATGCGCATCCAAACGACGCCATTAGACGTTTTCTTGCGACCACACTTTATTTTAACTGCTACTTTCCAATCCCTTTGAATTGTTGGTGAAAAAAACCAAGACTGATAAAATGGTAAAAAATAAAGCAAGCAAATGATCGAAAATCCAGCTACATCGCTGATACCCGTAATAACTAATAGTCGAGGAAAATCAAATCAATTCAATAGCCGATGCCACGGTCAATGAATTCCAATTTAGCCAATTCGTGATCGTAGCGTTTAAACCAATTCAGACCAGCAACTGTTTTAGCTTATGAAACAACATTAAAACGTCAGCTGGACGCTATGGCAACGCACGTCGTCGAGGAAACAATTATTGTTGTCACCACCATTGGCCGTTTCGAATAAAACTAACTGAAGAGAATAATTCACAAGTGTCAAGTGCCTTCAGTTACGCTATGGGACACCCCACCACCAATCAACTACTCAACGAAAAAGGTGGCAGACACTTTAGAAAATTTGCTTCTATGGAAGTCATTGGAAGCCTGCGGGGACCCGTACTTGTGAATCTTTCATGAGCATTCTTTGCAGTTTGCCACACATCCATAAAAATGACGTCTCAAACCTAATCCCCATTAGAAATTCGAGTATAAATGCACTGAAATTGGATCAATAGTTATCAGAATGTTTTCAAGGAATTTTCCACCTGTTTGGTCATTTCAAGTCTTCCCCACAAAAAAAAAATTGCCGTAGCGACCTACAGTTATACAAAATTAAACATTTATTCGGTTGACAGATTGTGCGAAGCAGGAGGTTGATTATAATTCTAGATTTAGTCACGTGTTGTTGGGCTTTCATGCCTCTATGGAAGATCATTTCCAACCGATTTTCATCTTTAATCCGGTGATTAGCTCGATTTACTAGCATCCGCAGCATGTATACCAATCACCGAAATTGTAGAGGAAAGGAAGTGACGCAATTTCATAATGAATGCCAATCATAACCTCCACCATCCACTATACAATGCAACGTTAGCTTAAGCTAATTAATTTGCGTAAAAAGCAATGTATGCTCTGTGCACAAGGGCTATTTCCCCATGTCCCTTTTAACATAACGTAATTTTGGAGAGATATGTTCGCTCGGTTGGCCTCATTAAACGAGCTAATTAAAAGCAAAATTGGTTAATGATATTACTTTTCATCGAGCCACAAAGAAGAAGCTTTAAAGGTTTTCGAAAAACACATCCGCGGCTGCGCAAAAGTTCGCTCCACTGCAACATTTAAGCGTAAAGGCAAATGTGGGTTTCATAATCCCTTTGAAAATAGAAAGGGAATGTCGTTAAGAGCAGAAACATGGTAACATTTCATAAACAGTCTTTTTTTTTCCCTTCTCCTCTCCAGAAAATTGCTTGTCATTTTCAGAATATCAGTTTGATGCAATTTCACTTAAGTTTCAGTCTGCGTCTCAAAGAAAAGTATTTCATAACAAAGCACCCGAGCAACAATTTAGCATTTGAGACAAGATGGATGAAACTAAAACCCAGCCTCGCCTAGTAATACTGGAATAAATGTTCTTCGATATGCATAAATAATATCCAAACATCAAGACATTGCTGAATGCTGGTGCTCAACATAGTCAACGAATTCGAAATACAACAGGTAGACTGATGTTCATTGTTAGCAACAGGTTGTTTTGCATAGTTTTCCATATGCAAATTGTGTTGTAAAAATGAAAAAATAAATTAGGTAGGAGCATAGGAAGAGATACGGCACAGGCAGTAAGTCATCAATATTTACGACCCCAAACATGCAGTACAACTCTCATAAAACTTCAACGTAAACAAGATCATATCAAAACACCACACAATTTGGCAAAAACATGGTTAGTGTCATTATATTTCCTGTTTTTAAAAAATAATTGTTCCACAAGCTTTTTACTTATAAGGGGCGCTTTATGATGGAAAGGAACATAACAAAATGGAGCCCCACTATCATGATCTTCCATTAGAAGTGGGACTTTAGCAAGGGCATCAGTTTACAGAAACCGACACTGTTGAATCCATTGAATAACGACAATGTCACGAAACCGATTACAACAAGAACCTTAAACTAACGACCCGATTCTTTTTAACTATTTACACTCTTTTGTATATCAAATAACGTAGTGTTAACATACAGTCTTGTTAACATCCAACATAAGCATTGCAAATTCATCTCTGGCAAATTTTTGTGCGACAGCCATACATCGGTTTTTGTTTCTTGCCCAAGCTAGGGCTGAACCGCGATGCACAATTCAGTAAAAGGGGAGAGAAAATAAATAAAACAGCCGTGTGGGATGAAAACTGAATTCAAACAGATATAAAGCGGCTGGGGCATATCATTGATCATACATGCATAAACATTCATCTTTCCCAAGATTGGGTTATTTCAATGTTCCCTCTTGCCGTACACAAACATGGCAGGCATACAGGCATCTGGAAAAGGTTCATCGACTTAAAAGAGAGGAATTTCACCATCAAGAGCAGTATAAAAAATTCACTACAACACAATTGGGATAGAAAAACGGGAATATTTTGAGGGGGGGAAATGTTATTAAGTGGTAAAACGTTTATGATAAATGGATAATGGATCGTATTCTTATTATACAACAGAAAAACAATTTCATGAATGTCAGCTCACTTTTCAGCAATTTTAAAATTTCAACACAAAAGTCATGAAGAGAGGGGTTTGCAGTTGCCATATAAAATGCTACACAATACAGTGTATTCACTGTGTTTCCACATCCATCCATGTGTGGATGGAGGTACAGTACTTTCAGCAAAGACATTGCCTGGAAAGTATTGTATGTGCAGAAATATTCGAAGCGGATAGTGAGTAACAGACCAGTTCACAAAGAAACTTTGCAACAGCAACAACAAACAACAAGTGCCCTAGGAAGGAGCAACTAATTCAGAATAAATTCTGCTTTGATTTGTATATTTCAAACTTTCGATAAGTTTTTTTGTTGTTGCGGAAAATGTGAAAGAAATGCGTGGTTACTTTCCTCGGATCAGAGCAATACTCGAAGGTAAGAATCTTATGAATTATGAACACAGTTTCGTGTCAACAGAAAACGGGTGCCACGATGTTAGGTGATGCTGTCGTGAAATGAAAAAGAAAAGGGTTAGAGTGAATGGCGTCGTGAATCCTTCCACTTGTCCATTAAATCAAGCTCGCGTCTTCTTGCACAAAGGAATTTTTTTTTATTGTTTGCGATCTATATTTTCTCGCTAGCTATTTTATGGCATCGGTGGTTTTTGAAATCCTAAAAAAACGGTAGATTAGTCTTTGAGACCGGAGTGGAAAATGGCAATATGGGCAGAGTAATGGATGAGTTGGGATAGTAGAAGAAAAAAAAAGTGGGCTATGTGCATCTCTCGTTCTCTCCACCATTTGCAGTGACGGACGTCGACTTTCCCGAAGCGTAATCAATCACTGCACAATGGTTGCAAAGGTACCAAAAGGCTGAAAACGACAGGACAACGAGCAAGAAGAATCGATATAGTCAGGCCTCATCACTACTACAACAACAACAGGAATCCACGGTTACCTAGGCATGTTCGGTCATCGGCGAATGCATAGCAGTGAATCGAAAAAGGAAAACTCGTACGTTCCGGAATCAAAAACAGATGAAATTGCCCATCACCAAACATTCACAACAAACGTATCCCTAGTTGTTATCCTAGATGGAAAATAACCTGTCAGCTTTAGGTTAAGGCTGTCATCAGAAATTATTATATTAAACATTATTTTATACCTCATGTAAAATTCATAGTCGGCCAAAAGGAAATTTTTTGTAGAATCTTATTAACAAAATACTACTTTGTGTTTGCAAACGTTTGCATATCTTTTATTTTAATCTATTCTCGAGAGACGTAGCCTATATGTGCCATTTCGAAAAATATATACCGTATGCAATGTACTAAAGGAAAATCTATATGTATATATGTGCAACCTCACAGTCTTCAAACTGTGAAGTTTCATTTTGGGTTACCATTCATCAAGGTTTTTACAGATATTTCTATACTTCCCTTTTTTTTAGCCTACCGACCAATATAAAAATACCTTCACCATGCAGGCCAAGTATTAAAGTGATCTATCGTTAACTACATTAAGTACGATTATTTCAAATGGCTGATTTTTCTCTAGCTACGAAATGAAGAATCTTTCGACTCCATCACCGCAAATCCTTTTCCCCAAGTGCAAATGCTATTACAACTTGTTTGGCAACAGTAGAATACAGGTAGGGATGCCAAAGCATTTAATCCTCCATTACTGGTAATGTAATCTCCATTGAAGAATGCTTTTGTAGAAGTCAATTGGGAAGTCGTTCAAGAACACAGATGATAATAGCTGGAGAGGATTTCCACTGAAATACACCATTTTCTCCCCTGGCATTCAGCAATTTCTTTAAAAGGATTCATCTTACGTTTTCGCCATCTAATGGATCATGAATGCAGTAGCAAAGCCATTGCCATGGAGCTTCGCGAATTTCTGGTAATCTTTGACATTTTTTTAAAGACTTTTTTTTTTTTTGCTGTGACTTGATTTCACGCTGTTCCCCTCTCTCGAGCGATGGAGTGAAACGATCGTTTCATTTGTCAATTTAATCAAACAATCTCAGCAGTCGTGCTGATTGGCTTTGCTATGTCGCATTACCTCAATGTCGTTCCATTGGTTGGGAGCAAAAGAAGAAGAAAAAATGCAGTAAACATGCAGGCTGGATATGGAATTATATATATAAAAAAAACAGCGTTGCCAGCGCAAATGGCGCATAGAGGTGGAGACGAATGCAATCACGAATTAACCGAAGAAAGAAATGTTTTATGCAAGAATAAGCTACTTTTTCGAGCGTTAGATTTCTTCAAACGGAATGGATATTAGATATGTCGCAGAGACGCAATTGTTTTACGCTTGACGAAAATGACTGATGGCATTTGCTACAGGGGTCATGCGACTGATTTTCAATTTGTCAAACATAAGAAATATGACACAACGTCACGTGTCACATCCTTGTGGTGGTTCTATTTCTCCCAAACGTTGGAGGGCAATACCCAAACTTACCATCTGTGGACAAGTGGAGCAAAATCGTGACTTTTAGCGCGTTACTGCACGCGATCATAAATTCAGTACACACTCGAACAATGCCACAACTCTGTGTCTTGCACTTCATATTGCCTAAGAACGTTTTGTTCAGTCGGCGTAAATCAAGACGCGCGCTGAATTTACGACCACATTTGGTGGTATATGAGGTTATGGCAATGGGGAATAATAATGCCCAACTGTTTTTTTAACCGCGAAAACTGAGTTAGTTGCATTCAATGAAATATCAACTAAGAATTCTCAAGATTTTACCACCTTTCTGAAACACTGACATGACTCTCCCTGAAGGTAACCAAAAAATCCAG
>JAQGAE010000568.1:0-33681 GCA_034696685.1 Julus scandinavius | reverse complement strand
CTCCTCCACATGTTTTTTATGTGTCCAATTTGAATCTATTTTAAATCCAAGGTAGTTTGCCTGCTTAACCTTCATTACACTTGCACAAGTTATAACTTATGCACAAGTTATGCAAGTTATAACAAGTTATAACTTGCACAAGTTATAATGAAGTTAAAAGTCGTCCTGACCAAAAATCCGTTTAGCTACAGATCCAAACTGAAAAGACGTCTTGATGCCTGATGTGAGATTGTTGAAACCTAAATGCACTTTCACATATTTTTTGATATCGAGTAATGGAAGTTCCACAGATCTAAGGATGTCATAAGATACGATATTTAGCTCGTGTCTTATTTCAAAACTGTATACTTTGGTGCCATGATGGATGTTTAGTGCAGGTTAGGTCTTTTGGATTTTTATTATACTTTTGAACTTTGTGAGAGTTCTGCAATGATTCATCCCCCGAATCAATGATGTTTTTTTAGTAATGGCTTCTATTATCTAATAATCAATGTATAGAGCGGAAGTACGTGATTAATCGATCATCTGGTGGTGTCATCTTCTTGCCAACTTCCGTTTTCTCGGGTTTTCCCTCGACTCCAAAGTAGCTATTACCATCTGGGGTTCCGCGTGTAGAAAATGTAACCTCTTGCAGAGATATAAATCTTCCTAATTTCTAAAATGCATTTCGTTTTTAAACAACCACAAAATCATCGTCCAAATGTGAATATAAAGTAAAAGAATGAATTTTTGATGGGGGAAAAAAAAACTCACAACCAGCCTTAAGTGTACAGACTCTAGGCGTGCATACGAGGATGACTAGGGAAACATAAATTATCTTTTTTTCCATTAAACGACATCTAAATTTGTTTTGGGAGGGAATGTTAGTGGCTATGCACACGATAATGAATGAATGGATATAGGATGGGGAAGAGAAAAAAGATAAAACTGATTTAAATTCAACAACATGTGCCGTAGAAGCATACTAAGTATTGTTTAAAAATTTGAGTGCCTATTGTTTCATTTTACTTTGGTGGGAAAAACTCGAACTGCAACATTAATGTTGCAACGTCAGCACGCATTGTCTTCTGTTTCAAATGAAAATTGATGAGAAAATAGTTGGTATTTTATTACGTAAAAGTCAATACGTTGTATGCACATGTATGCACTAGAAATACCAGCTCAAGTTAATATTGTGACCTGTTAGCCGATTGAAACGTAAATTATGAATTATATAAAAAAGGTATAATTAATACATATTATGAACATTTTATTACCAAATACTGGGTTTTAAGGCTTGGGTTATACAAAAACTGATTAGTTTACCTACATTGTATAAATCTTATCTACGAATTATTTATAGGTAAACACAGTACTGAAAACAAGTTTCAGTAGAAATAAGATTAGTTTTATCTAACTCCAGGGATATTTTTTTGTATATATACAAAAAAGTTACGAGCAAATAAGTTCGAGATTTGTTTTACTATTATTGTACCTTACTATTTTTTGTTAATTACGTATTCAACGTGTGCTAATACTATCTTCCACTGAGCCTTTGGTTGATTAAGAAAGTAATCATGCCATCATTAAAAATTAACAACGTTTCAAAATAATTTTTTTTAAGATTTTCACTGTTGTAAATATTTTTTGATTGCAGAACTCAAACAAATGTAGTTCCTGTTCCTAGTAAAAAGCAACAGTGTCTGTTTGTGAAGCAAATATTTGTACTAATTTCTTGAAATCTCAACTAATTCCAATAAGATTTAATGTATGAAGAAATGATACGAATTATACCATGAACACATGAATCGAAAAGCCTATGATTATCTACAGTTGTGAGAACCTGCATTTCTAGCGGACATTGAACTTTCCAAAGACATGAATCGGATAAAGTTGCCCTATAATAAACAACCATGTTTACTTTATGATGCCTAAGAGCAACTAAGGTTCCATCACAGCAAATGCATCATAATTAATACTTGACGCAATTTACTGATCAAAGAAAGTTTGGTCATACCCTACGGAATAATAATGGATAAAAAATGTTGTGGTAGGAAAACGGTTCTAACTAATACCGTATCAGGGCAATACCGTTTATTTCAGTATGTCTAATACATGGATTGAATCAATGGTCCATGACACCAATCTAATTAATTATAATTATATATCAAACTTTCTATTAAATGCAGGAATGTGTAGAAAAATTAAAGCTATGGATATACATAAGGCATATTCAAATAATGTTATGTCCTTATATTTCAAACTTTGCTATCAATTTCGTTTAAAGATTTTTTGTAAATGAAAAAAATTCAATAGCTGAAAAATAGCGTTTTTTATAGTAAAACACTCAATGATCATGCAAACTATACAGGTTGTTGATTAAGTGTTATAAGGCTACTGCAATGTTGCAGGGAGTTAGGCTTTTGTATATATTCCAGCTATGCGGTAATACAGCAAGATGGTTGGTAGATTGTTACTTATGTTAGAGAGTAAATATGATAATACTAAGTTCGAAGGTGTGATTGTGGGTAGGGGTGATGATCACGCCTTCTTGGTCATGGTTATGGAAGGGCAGGGGCATGAATACAGAAGATGATGCCAGTCTGATGCCAGATAGAGTAACAAGTAACCAAATGGACAAATGTTTTCCCTATAGGGCTTATTCATCATGGAACGAATTACCATTGGTATTGAGGATGAAACTATTTGAATGTACTAAGTATGAATGTATAGGTGGATGTGGACACTGGAGGAAAATATTGAAGAGGTTCATTATCGAGTCTACAAGAGATTTCGGATGTGTATTGTCAGGCTGAATTGAGGACACTAATGCAATTTTGAGTGTTATTGGTTATGCATGTGTCCCTTATTTATTTTTTTACTCTTTGAGTGTGTAATTATTGTGAAATATTGTGTTGTGGAATTGATCAATAAATAAATATAAAGGGCATGATCGAGCCAGTCAAAACAATATATAGTAAAGCATTGATTCTCTTTATAAAAGTGAGCCTTAGTTGGCTTATAATAAATAAAAGTTAAAAAGATGAATGTCAATAAGCCCTGTATTTCCAAAAGGTCAACAAGCAAGTAAATGTCATATCGTTATCAGTTTCTGGCAATGGCCAAGCCTCTCTCGTTTCAAAGTGGTCGTGTATACACTTATTGTTTCCGATATCAAATTAAAATACACCGGTTGGCAATTGATTGTCGTATACTTTTCTCATATATCCTCGGCCGTCAGGGGAACCTCAAGCTAGTCCTTACTGGCGGGCAGTTTGCTGCAGCGAATGATTCATTAAGAGCATTCCGTTCTCGTTCCCAACTTGCTATAAGTCCGTGCCGAAAAAAGCAGTGATCCCATGTGGGGCTTAGACCAGGGCAGGAGTATATGGCTTAGCACGGTGCATATTCGTATGCCTAAGTGCAACACAAACAGCAGTCGGCTATGGGGATTGCGTTATAGAAGAAGAGAACGGATACGGGAGAAAAAAAGCACGACAAGAAAGGTGTTTGTTGCAAAGGGCTGCGGGCAATGAGGCAAGGCAAGGGCTCAGCTGCTGTAACAGAATCCCACAACTCGCTCCCTGCACCTCCATTTATAGGTTTGGGGGGCTTAGTTCTGTATCTGTAGACATTTCACGGCGCTTATCGCCTTCTGGTGTTTTGGAAATCTCCTCAGAGACCGAGTTCGCAACTAAAAGGATTCTCACAAAATGCTCCTCGATTTCATTGCGATCAATCACGCAACATTTCTGGGAGCCCCAGCCTTTTTTTCTCAAAGATTTTTTCTTCCCTCCACTTTTTTCGTTTCCTGAGAGATAAATGCCCCAACCAAACAGAAAAGATGCTTTTATTTAATTTCTATGGCATGCATTGACGCTGTGCAATCCCCGCAATGCCAAGAATACTGCATATTGACAAGTGAAGGGTTGTCAATCTCGCCTTGTTTTCTGCTGTACGTCTCGAGGCCTAAGATCGTCCAGAAAAGTTGGGTTTGTGGGGTATTTCGTGCAGGAGATACATCGTGAGAAGAATCTACTGTATATACCCATTATCAAATTTCAAATGCCATTCCTCAATCTTGTTAAGAACAGGGATTTGCACAACAGGATAATATTCATCCACTGTAAAGCCATTCGATTCACTCTTGTCCAAGAAGCCTGACAGGCAACATATTATCCCATCAAACAGTAAGATGGTCATATAAGCTTCCCACACCAGAATCCATCGATGGAGTTGCGTGCTTCAACTTTATGAATTACGCAAAATAAAGCAGCCCAAAATTAATATAGCAAGACCAACACCTCATTTATACCCATTTGAAAGTTGTGCCATGAGTGATTTTGTACATTAACGAACTATTCAGAATTTCAATTAACTATATATGTATACATTGACTGCAAACTATATATATATCATAAAAATACATTTGTAAACTGTTACCATGGTTACATAAAGTAATTGAAAACCTTTCTCAGAGATATACTCAAGCACATAATTTATGCTTATAAATAACGACTGTTTTTCAAGTCTAAAACAGAAATAAAATACATTAAAAAATGTTAATTTTTTTTTGTATAACAGCTGTGGTTATCGAAAATTGAATTAGTTTTCGTCTTAAACCACTGTATATTATTTATATTAAAAATTTCAAATTCTGGAGTTGAATAGCACAGGATGTACATTATACAGAACACTCATGTTGCACACAAAATTTTCTACATTTGCCAAATCCTTCAAGAATCTGTAGATTGTTGATCAAATAGTAAAGTTTAGACTAGTAGTAACCTCTCTCCCTTTTAGCAAGCTTTCAGACACTTAATCGAGAAAAACGTCAGAACTGTCACGTTAAAAGGATGTTAAAAAACAAAGGTTTATGGTAATTTTCTTATGCTTTCTAAAGCAAATACTGTACAGTTACATAACTTAATACAGCTTTAATACAGTAGCATATTTACTTGTATACTTGCACTAAACATACCTACAACTTTGAAACATTAAATAAATTACAGTGTATGTGCCAAATGTGATAATAAGGTATTATCTATCCTAAATAAAAGAAATTTATGCTTTTAACAATAAATTAAACTGTGTTGTTATAAATAAAATATTTGTATTTTATATTAATTAAAATATCTCAATTTTTCTGCGTTTAATTCAGCTGTGAATACGTTGATAACTGATGGTATAAATCAGATTTAGGAGAAGGCAAGGCAGGAAAATTTGTCCATCTGCCAATTTTTCAATGTGAAAAACTGGATTTTCATATTAGAAAAAAGTGTATCAAACGTTGCACTAGATGGGCAAGGCTAAAAAGTCTGACAAAATTTTTTATATTTTATAATTACTATGAACACTTCAAGGTAAAATAGAGTAAATATAAATATTTATGGCGGATAAATATATACATACAGTCATAAAATTTCTATTCGTATACACTTAATACTGATTAAATCTGTCACACCTTTAGCGCCACTATCCGATGTTGCCCTGACATTGTGCCCTCATGGGTTTACCTCAGTGGCTCTTAATTGACTTCAATTTTAAATCATTTCTGCGTTCAAACCTGGCATTGTTTAAATGTAGCCCACATTTGTATTCCTATAATTATCTACTAAAATGATGGTTGTACGCAGGGACGCTTAAACAGCGCCTTGTAATTACAATTGATGTAATTTTAATCACATTATAGGTTGTGGTATTTAAACGCATCTAGACGAGGATGAGAGGTTTAGCAATCCCAAGCCTGACGTTATTAACACAAATGCATCTAGGTCGAACTTCAATAAAACGCATTTCCTATGACACACCCAATTTGATACATCAAATCCAGAAAGCAACCGACGCACATAAAACGGGGTAATATAAAACCGTTTCTGACAAATTGTCATTTTCCACATCAAACAATTTCGGAAGCTATTTTCTTTTAACTGAAGAACGTCTTTGGCAAGAAATCTCTTCATCAGTACAAATAAGAAAAATGGCAAATTACAAAATTACAGGCACTATATAATATCTAACCAAAATTTAATGAGCAAGGCATATTTGTAAATTGTAGTTTAAATGCATTAAAACTAATCTTTTATATAAATTCAGCATTGTTTGTCTTATGCAGAGTAAACCTATGAGCTTAAAATAACAGAGTAAATATCATTATCATTAGTCAAATTTCAAAATGTACAGCTTCATTACTTATTCTTTAAAAATAAGCCAGCATTAGTACTACTACTACTACTAATAATAATAATATTAAAGCAAACATGTTTTAATAATTAAAAATGCAATAAAGAAATAGAGCATGTTAGACAAAGTAAAATGTCATGGATCAACTTTCATAATAAACAAATACAATTGTTTTCCTCTCTTAACAAAGGTAAAAAAATCCTATTGATATTTAAAAAAAAAATATTAGCTTGGATTTTATTGTATATTGTACTACTCACATCAGCTCTATCAAGAGACAAAAAAAATCTACTATTCGATTTCCAATGAGTTCACGGCTCATCAAACTAAATAAGCTTATGCTAGGGTCATCGACAATTTAAGGAAAACTGAAGAAAAAAAATGAAAGGACTTGAATAAACACATGTGACAGGCACTTGAGGCATGTGCAAACAAATGCAAATATTTAAGTTTTCTATGTAAATAATTCAGAAATCAAGACGCTCCTCGATGATTGCTTTTTTCTTACATGTTGGAATAAAGTTCATCTTTCAAATATGAAGCACGCTTCAGCAATGGAATGTGTCCTGCGCAACCCCATACAATTCTTAGGCTTTTAGTTTTCCAAGTAGAGTTTCATAGCAAACAATGACAAGTCTACTTAAACATTGTCGGGATTTATTTGACGAGAAATGAAATTCGAGATCCACAATCATCCAACTCATGTTGAACTTCTCACAATTAATCTCAGTTTCACAAACTGTGTCTATTTCAATTCTCCAACCATAAGCTAATCCCTACATTAAATAAGAGCTCAATTGCTCTCCACAATTTTCTCATGTATTCATTGCAAATCACGGCTAAAATAAGATAAATACAGAAGTATATTTAAGATTTATGAAATAATGATGGTTTTCAATCAGTAATGTGTGAATCTTCATGTTGTTTTCTATTCAATATATGAATTCACATGACATGGTAAGTAAATGTTAAAATACTGATCAAATTTACAAAACAATGAACTTAAAATACTTGTTTTTACATAAATAATAACTCACTGGTGAAACCATTCTTACCCAATTTAGCCAAAGAAAGGCAATCACTGCTTGCTATGATGATAGTAACATAAGCCGATGTCGTGGCGCAAAGCAAATTTATTTAATCTCTTTGATTCTTCATATTTATGAAAAATCCGATAAATAATTAACGGAACTTTTGCACATATGTATCTTAAAGTTTATATGGTAATATAAACAAACATTTCTAAATTTAAACGATGCTATTTATTTCTTTTTCGACTGTTCAAAGTTAAACAAGCCGTCGGAGTTATCTGGAAAAATTTCAATTATTTTCCTAATTTTTATAATGGTTCTGAGTGGGATCTAGTTAATTAATGTTTACTAGTTTATACATATTTCTCATTTTAGTTTTATGATAAAATCCACCAAATGACGGCAATCACTGCTTGCATTTAAGCTAGCAACCTAAGCCAATCTTAAAGAAAAACAGATTTTTTATTATTATCCCACTTTGCCTCATCGTATTGCAGGATAAATCTGGTGCTTAATTAAAGAGCCTTACTAAAAAATTACCTTCCTAATTTTAAGATACACGGTAATAAGAAAATATGCGTTTTGTACCAAAATATCAATTTTTATCAGAGAGCTTTTTAAACTTTAGCAAGCGAATTGTTTGCCCGATTTTTAAATGATTCTATTCAAAACCCGCACAACGATCCAATTACCAGGCGGGCTAAGTCCCACAATTTCCCACTTTCCCATACTTCAGAAATATAGTCCTAACATAACTGTATTGAAAAGATGCGAGTCAGTTACAATTGTATTCAAACGAAGCCCATGTAACAACTTTAGTTTCTTGCAAAAATTTTATTGAAAAAGTCGATCTTGGCCAAAGTATTCTTCTGTGGAATGCTTTGCGTTATATTCTCCAAATTGTTGACGCCAATGTATTGAAAAACTAGGTTCCAAGATATCTAAACTAATAACTGGATGCTGGCAGAAAAATTCGGTCAAGTTCGAGCAGTTTTAGGTCACAAATTGCGGTCAATATGAGCCAAACGATTGAAACGAAGATGAAAAACTGCAAACATTCCATCTCCTCAATAGGCTCTTCCACTATATTATATTGACTGAAAGGCCATGACTAGCCTCCCCGTGCATCACTGTTTGAACAACACCAGCACTGCATTGTCTTTGAATATGTCGCTCTATAATCATTCGTATATAATTCTCTGGTATTACGTGTATAAAATGCTCCGTTAGTTTTCTACATAAACGGCCATCCAATTGCTTTTTGATGCTGCTCGGATGACTCTAGGCATACCCTCGTACGCTGCGGGGATCTAATGGACGAGTTCCCCCTGTGCCATATATATATATATATATATATATATATAGAGCAATTCCCGTCCATCTATTCCTTCTGTCCATCCAACTGGATTTTTGAATATTTATGTCAGCCTCTAATCCATGCCCACGCGTATTGAGATGAGGAAAAGGGATGTTGGAGAAAACGGCCTTATCATCTGCGGGGATATGGGAAAAATAAGGGTTTATACAAAAGAGGCGCTGGAATTGCAAACGAAGGGCAATATTGCCAAGAAACCCCCATTGGCACAGATAACTCGAATATTAGACCACCCTGGCCTATATATTGGATTCGAATAAACTGCCTTGCGTTCACCTTATAGGATGAAATAAAAAAAGCATGCTGTTTTACTGTTCCAATATAATGCCCAAGACTGTTAACGAGGTCCTAAGATATAAGCACAATCCCTCTTCTCCTTTCCCCCCCCCCCTCCTGTGATTGCTTCTAGGACGATTTATTTCCTTAATAATTATATGAATGAACGCTTGCATGGAAATTTGGTCAAATTGGTGGGTTTTGGTCATATTTTGGGGTGAACCTGATCGAAACTTGACAGATCAAAATTTCGAAATTAAGTTTTATCACAAATTATTTTGTAATGTACATATGTAAGCATGAATTCATCACATGCAATTTATACACATGGAAAGGTTGTTAAGATATTACGAAAAAAGTAACATATTTTCATACTTTAGAAATTTCAGGTTATTTTATACGTTTATCTTAACTCCAATACAATGTTTAGCCAAATTTTTCAGTTTTTCGGTAAAATTAAATGTTGCAAAACTAATAACTAAAATATCTTTCTGTTTTTCTGATAATACATATGATTATTTTTAGATTAAAAGCATTGCAAAGGTAATTTTAACAGTTTTACAGAATTGGCATTAAAATAAATATTTTTTTCTATACATTTTATGGAATGCTTACAATCCATGCATTAGTTAAAATTACACGCTTATATGCATACTAGAAACAAAGTTATTTTGTCTTCGTCAACCATTGTGTATATTTAAAAAAATGCACAATACATTTTCAAAAATGCACAATTTACAAAATAAGCAAACGCATTCAGGGCGTTGAACCCCTAAAGACAATCCTTAACGCTTCTGGACAATAACTTCATTGCAATCTTCATTATGGTGCATTTAAGTGTTACCAACTGTGGTTATGCATATGTGTTACTTTGGTCGCTCTAAAGTTAGCTGATACTTTACTTGAAAGGGCATAAAGACAACGGAATAGCTTCCGTTTAAGAGGCACGTGTATATCGACCGCTAAAAGAAATAAGAAGTCGGCCGGATCTTGAATACGAGAAAAGCAATTCCCCATTTGCTGTCCATTTATAAAATTTGGATACATAGCATTATACTAGAATTCGCAAACATTCATGTAGAAAGCGAACGGGTTTTTGTTTTATAAAAAAAAAGAAAGAAATCCATTTCAGAAAGTAGTAGCGAAAACACGATTCGTAGAAGTGAAGTGACTTGATTTTTGCCACAAAATGTGCTAACTTGACAGCTTCTCAAGCTGACAAACTGATAGCCCCCATTTTGTGCATTTATTCAACCACTCTTTAGATTGCCCATTTGCATACAAGTTTAGAGTGTGGCCATAAGCAGACTGTAAAGGACATTTGTCAGTGTACTTAAATCATACACTGTAAGATGCCTCTATGTCTGTAGACACTTTAAAAAATAACACATTTCTTTTATAGATTATAATGGTTCGACCATTTCTGGCGAATTTCCAAAAAAAAAAAAAAAAAAAAAAAACACGGGCGAGCTAATGTTCTCGTACCATTGCGAGCCTATTTTTCCAAAGTAATTAAAGTTATAAAGTTATGTCAATGTCACCTCTCCACAGTATTAATTTGGAGAAGACTGCCTGGATGGAAAAAAATATATGTATGTACAGTATTTATGTATATGTGTACATGGGAACACATCAGAAATTGGACACATACATATACATATCATAAATTGTACACATGTTTTAATCTTATGTACGAATATATGACAATCTGAGTATATGTCCACACATGTAGGATTTATGTTATTTGCAAAATTCTGTTATGGCCATACATGAGACATAATGTGGCAATCACATGTGGCCCGATGCATTTTTTAAATCTTGGACAAGGGACATTTCATAAGATTCGAAAAAAAAAAGAAAAAAAAACGCTTTCTAAAATAGTATTTGATTGAAATAAAAACGACGAATGTAATTTTTCATACCTGAGTTAATTTATGGTCACTAACTCCGATATCGTTTTCAGGATTTGTTTATCAAAATTCGTAAAGCTGTGTGCAAACATCATTTTACAGAACACCTTCCCAAAACTGTTCACTTAAATAATTGAAATTACCAATGCAATTTTAAGGAATTTACGTAAATGGAATTAAAGGAATTAGTAGGATTATCAAGAAATTATTTCGAGTTGAAAGCTTCAGGTATTAAATCTAAACAAGTAGTATCTTCCATAAAAAAATACAAATGCATTTTTGTATAGATAAACCTCTCAGTATGCAAGTAAACTCCAAGTTGTATCTAAGGACAACGGAATTGCAAATAACAAAAAAAAAAACGATAAAAAATAGAAAGTGTCAGACGTCTTGTCTTCAACAGACACCTTGCAATGGAATAAAATAGAAGAAAAAAAAGTTTATAGTATTATTCTGAAAAAGGGTGAAGGCATGGCATGAAACTTAAAGAGAACGAGTATTTCCCCCAGTTTCATTTTAAGCTATTTAAAATCATTAGAAATGTGATTCAATATCGGTTCCCCAAACTAAAGCGAAAAAGTAGGTCTATTTTATAAACATTTATGACAAAATCTACCGTCGAGGCTCAGCAGCTTAAGAACCGCCTTGTGGAGAATAAAATTGGAGGGAAAAAAAAAGAATGTCCTGGTACAAAATCGACTTTTCCACGAAGCAGCCGTTATGACATTAAAATAAAGTCGTTTATCATTTTTCTGTAAAAGCAGGTAGAACATAAGGCCTGATCTTCATACAGGGAAAGGCACACCGGAATTAGCATTAATCCCACTTCGTAGCCTCTTACTGGTCGTTCGCATTGGAATGAATTCATTATGAGAAACATATTTGAATGCAACGAAGGTGATATTGTCAATATATGCTGATGGGAATGTGTACTTTTATGAATTACGCCGTAGGAAATACAATTTTACATTGCAGGGCACTGGGAGTGCAGCCATTATCCTACATGAATGTATATTATATCAATATCGGCCCACATAGTGCTGCGAAAATGTATACTGGCCATGGATGAAACGTATGTCCTTGATAATATACATGTAGGCCTGTATAAAGTTTTTTTTTTTAAAAATGGAAGTGCTGTATGTATTTCATATTTTCGATGCCATATATTCGAAGTAAAAATGTGTGCCAGACACTTTTAATAAATTAAATGATAAGCTATTTGAATGCACTCTTTATACTTGGCCTTAGTCATCCAATCTCATAACCAATTAATTACTCACAAGAGTTAAATTTATTCGATAAAAAATTAATGACGAAACGCATTGCAACAAGCGCCAAACATCTGCATTATTCACACGGGGTAGTTGATAGCAAATAACCCGCTGAGTTCTTGGTATGTAATATTCCAGGATTTTTCTATCCATGAACATAAAAACTCTAATAATATCAAATGAATCGCCAACCTTACATCATTCCAGTTATATTAGCTTTGGAAAAGAGTAAATATGAATTTTGGATATCAGGATTTGGAACACGAAACTTTTTTTACCGCTGATTGTATTAGTTAAGAAAGAAAAACATTAAACAAGAAAAGATTTCACTACAACACTAATTCTTTCTTACATGAGACTAAAAATATGCAAATTTGATATAAAAAATTGTTATTGCTGCAGTTGTACGAATTTTATAGCACAAGAAATAAAAGTTTTCAATTTCGTTTAAGTAAATTTACTTGATTAATCTGCTTTACCTTTTTTGCTAAAGTGGTCTTATATAAAGAAAATAACACTTATAGATTTACAAGGATTTACATCTTAAGGAATTATACAATCGTACACAATGTATAAAGAAAAAATGGCTGATTATCATAACTACAAGTATTAGGCCTATTAGGTACCACGACTAAAATTTATAAGTACTAAGTTACATTTTTAAACTAGCTATTCTAAACTAAAATTCTTTAGGTTAATTTATTGAAATGGAATTAAGAGATACGGTTTTTAAGAATTAACTACTTTTAATATAATAATTGTTAAAATATTTATTATATCGCTAAAAATGTCATGGCACACCATACACGTATGTTTTATTGTGTCGGTGCTTAAATTACCTGTTCTATGATGATGTCCATTAATGTTTCATATTTAAAATTATAAAAAGCAATATAGCAAATTGTACACTTACGGCACACCTGTGGACACCTGTGGTACTACAAGTTTCCATTAATAAAGTGCCAGTTGCATTTGTCAGATAAACTGAATTTTAATAAAACTGCCTCAGAATGCAAAAAATGGCCAACCATATTTATGTTTTAGAAAAAAAAAACACATTGGACTTTCTCGGCATAAAGTGAAACCCTTAAAAGAGGAGAAAACGGCGCTAAGCTAACGAAAGCGTTATTAAGATGTTATGGTCTGCTGCTAAATTTTAGTTATATAAATTCAGCTATTTCGCCAAGCTGCTTTTATTATCCATGGTTATGTTGGCCTCGTTTAGGCTACTCATGAAAGTTTATGGCCAAAATTTTACACAATTTTGTTTTCCACGTTTGAAGAATTCTTAGATCGTTGTTAATATTTGCATACTGAAGAATATAAATAGCAGGGCATAGCCTACGCTCATATTTTTCTCGTATTTAAACTGCTGCAAAATGTGTTTGGGCTTATAAACTGTTAAACACACTTTACAGTGCTTATTATAACTGCCTTTGTCTACATACAGTACAAGTGAACAATTTTGAGCTAGACTGGCTAGGATTAGAAAACAGAGTCAATAATTGAAGTCCTGTCTGAGATGAATTTTGGACGCATCAGTGCACACAAAAATATGGAAAAAGGAGACATGCACTGTATATCAAATAGTAAGTGAATTTTTAAAGTATTTAACCAGATGAATTGACATTGATGGAAAAAATGCTCTGTATAAACATTTAGCAGGATATTCGACGATAAATCTACTGTTTAAAGAAAACTTGTAATGTTATAAAATTGAAGATTGTATGTATAAACTTATTCAAGTACAGTGCATGCTAGTAATAAGTCCTATCTTGACAAAACCTTTTAAAAGGAGCTTCAATATTTTTGTGCAGCACAAAACTTTCTCACGTTTTGAATTGTTAAGAAAATTTAAACTATAAAATGATTCAAAATCATAAACGATGTATAATAATGTGTTGATAATAGTTATTAGCTATTAAATCTGCCAAACAGGCTATATGGATGTATTATAAAGTGTTCAAATAAGCTGAATGTAACCTTGACTTCCCTGCATTTCCTTTTTATTAACGCCCTGTACGTACATGGTGAGTCAAAAGTTTAAAACCTTATAGGAAAATAAAATTCCTTACTAGTTATAAGTACCACGAGTTTGTGGTGAATTATTTCATGATTACAACTGTTCAAAACCTCATCGCAGTGCCTTAAAAAGTTTACGATGAGGTTATTAATTATTCTTATTTGTAAAAACATGCTAAATGTCTTCTGCAGCTGGCTGTTAAATTTTTATCGACAGCAGCTGCCAGAATTAACTTCAACTGAAGATAATTAAGAATTACAAACTCTTTTTTTTTTTCAGTTAAACTATGCATACATTTAAGTAAGCTACTATTTCACTCAGTGCCACATGCTATTCATTTATTGATCAATTATTGTAATGTTGTCAACAAATTAGTTGGAGGTCATTTTTTTTGATCAGAGGCGAACGTTTAACTGGCCCAGTTTTTAATTAACAATTTAAATTGGAAAACAAAACAATTACGACACGAATAAACAAAATCATAGCTGGGTGGCCTTGATTAGTGAATCCTGGATATGAGCCAAACTTGATCTTTTAGAACAACAGCATAGTCAGTTCCCATATTGGTTTGCGACTACCATGCAGGATGTTAAGTGATGCCCAACGTTAATAGAGGGTTTGTGCTACTTGTAAAATGGTACAAAACAGTTTATTGTGTAGTTAATTGAAAGATGTTTATAAACTAGACTCTTTCACCATGAACTAATAATTTGCTAAGTTTGTAAACTATGAATCAATCCTTCGATGTTTATGCTTAATTGCTTGCCTAAGTTGTATTTATTTAGATAACTTAGTAATTTGCAGTATTTTAACCTTGACATTTTAATGTCGTGAATGACTTGAAATCGTTTGATAAAACCAATATATTTGTTCAGTGAGACAGTTTAAAATTGTCATCAGTCGTTGGCAAAACACATTTCATTCAATACAATAATGATAATACTGCATGTTTGTCATGCTACATGAGTACAGAATATTTCATTCCGTAGATTAACTGTAAAACTTTCCCTGTAAAAGTAATGTTTTTCTGTTTTAAAACCTTGTTAAACCCAAACAAATCCATGTTAAAAGAGAACAATTTTTTTTTTATTCAAACAGCTAGAAACCCAAGCTTTATTTACAGTGCAAAAAGCTATCTAACTGAAGATGGATCAAGGATTAGTTTATGCATCCGGGATTTATTCGAGACATTTGAGTTTGCACAATGTTTATCACTATTAAGTCCCTAGAATTCGGTCACGTATACACACCAATGCTACAATGCATCACTGTTGGCTTATTTATAGTTGAACATGCAAAAACATTGAACATTCATGGGTTTATCTATAGTTGGTTTTTTTTTCTAAACATGTCAACTTAGCATAGAAACACTACGTATAATATACTCTGTATCCTGCAACAGTTTGCCTTCGGGGTAATAAAGTTAAGAATAGTGTTGTCACACTAAATATTTAAATAACTACTACTATACTTGTATATTTTTTCCAAATTGTTGACAAGACTATTTTTTCTATAAGTAACCGCGTACATATGTGTAATGAATGTTTACAGCAAGGATAAAATGTTATATCTATAATTTAAAATATTCTGATAACAATTATCTAGCTTAAATTTGTAAGGCTTTAATAAAATATTTATTGAATGTTGCACAAGGCCGCCAAAACACGCTTCAGGGACCACATGCAGCCCACCCATCACCTGTTGGACCACCCTGGTTTAGAACCTCGGCTTTTAAGATGTCATAATAAACTTCCTACTACAGTAGAACCTGTCTAAAAGCATACTCTTGGGACCGGCAGTGGCTTAAGCCTGATTCCCACCTGGTGAAAGTCGCGCACAACTCACACGAAATCATCCGCTAAATCAGGAAGTGGACGTTCGCGCATGTGCAATAGGTAGTGAGGCAAGCTCACATGACGTCACGAAGATGTGCCTCGCCATGCCGGATTCACAAATCACTTTTGAAGCGCACAACATGGCGGCCAGGATCTTACCATTTATGGATGACGTGCCTCACGCCATTAGCAGGAGCGCCAATCTTTCGTGCTTCCGTGAGGTGTGCAAAGTGGGAATTGGCACGCAATTTTGTCTGGAGTGAGCGAGATCATGTATGCTGTGAGTTGTGCGCGACTTTCGCCAGGTGGCGCCCAGGGGGCAAAACACCCAGATTTGCGCCTCCTCTCACCCATTTCTCCCCCCCCCCTGGTATTTGGAAAAAACATTGTTTATATTGTGTAATGTACTTGACAACTTTCAATAATGAGTTTATTATATAACACAACAAGCTACTAATTTTAATACTTTAAGCGCCTCTTTGGTGCCCCCTAGCCACAGGCGCGACTACCCCCATCCCCATCGCTATACGCCTATGGAGACAGGTGAAAAATATGCTTTTATATAGATTATGCCTTTAGACAGGGTCATTTATGCACGGGTCCCAAGTCGGGACCGGCACATTTTATGCTTTTAGAGAGGTTATACGTTTACACAGGATGCATTTAGACAAGCCCTATTATATTGGTAAAACAGACAGAATATCAATGACCTAAAAATATCCCTTGAAGGGCAGAAATAAATGCGTTGTTAAATGGGCCATCCTTGGAATTTCCAATACGGGTAGAATACTTGGGATGACATCGGAAGTTCGGAACCATTTCCAGAAAACACTTCCTAAACTAGTCCTGGTATTGGTCTCCATTCCGTTCTGACCACATTTGGCTGCTGTCCCATATTCGTCTGGCATTATTTTACGCAGTTGTAAACATGACTTTATAGCGAGGCTACATAAATAAAACCGAAATTGGCTCAGTCGGACTACTTTTTTACAGATCCGTCAGTATTAGCGACAAAAAAGCTCCATCCCCCCCATCCCTTTAAACCTGCAAATTTGTTCTGGAATCCGAGAAGCGGCATTACAATGCGACTCCACGGGGTCTATTCCCTTCGATTATCGTTTCCCTCAGCCAAGAACAATGTTCGAGCTCTTTTTTATTTCTACCATTTCTAGCGAACTTGTTTTTTTTATTATTGTGAAACAAATCTTTTCCAATTTTTCCCCCCAATATAATAACACGAGCAGAATACCTTTCACGCAGTGGGGAATCAGCCAGTAACTCAACGCTAATAAATACAGAAGAAAAGTAATAGCAACGAAGCTCAAAGGCTCGTAAAAACTGCACGTAGGTAGCAATCAAAGTCAATATGCAATTAATTTTCCAGCTTTGTTTTTTTTTTACTTCTTCTTCTCTCTATTTCTCATACATAATCATATTTTCTCCCCTGCACATAATTTCCCTTTGATAAACGCAATAGCGAAGAAATGTATTGATTGATAAATGGCTGGGGAAGAATTAATAACAGAAATCGCACGCTGGTAAAAGGTGGAAAAGGGAAAAGAGGGACTTGGGTGTCCGAATACGAGAGATTAATCCTCATCAAATGACCTCTTCGCTAATTGACAGTGGTCAAAGGAGGACGGAACGGTGGTAAGAAGATTTACGCTGCAACCCCATGCACTTCTCTGCATGGAGGCGCTTAACTCCTCATTAAATTCAAACTCAATTTCGATTTGATAAAGTCACGCGTAAGACGGATGAAACGCATTATGCTTGACCACGCTGCAAATCTGCGTGAGATAAAGAACCCATTGAAAAATTGCAACGCTTTGGCCATTCGGCTTTTAAGGGCTTCATTGTCTGAGAACCATTTATTTGGCATTACAGCTACACTGCATTGGGAAGTGTTTAAAACCAATATTTTTAGGCGCAGTCTGCCATTGAGATTGAGGTTGTATAAAGAAAAGTGGTCAATTAACATATTTAGATAAAAATACGATTATTTTTTCCAGGCCTATTGCACTTATGCAGTTTACCCTGCCAAAAAAAACTTAAGAAAAACTTCAGAAAAACTCAACTTTTGAAGTGAAACTGCAGTTTGGACGAAATCAATGCAAAAAAAAACTAAAGAATAACTCAACTTTTGAAGTGAAACTGCAGAAAAACGGCAGTTTGGACGAAATCTATGCAAAAAAAACTGATGAAAAACTAAAGAATAACTTAAGTTTTTTAAAGTTTTTTTTAAGTTCATTTTTGCAGGGTATAGTGTATTAATTTTTTTTCACCTGAACATATTTTGCCTCATTGGCATTTATGTCTGACTCCCACTTAACCGAATATCGTCTGCTAACATATAGGTTAGGGTGTAAGCATGCGCACACAGCTCTTTTTAGTGCGAATACATAGGTCGAATGCCTAGTTGCTGACGTCACAAAGTCAGTCCTCTGTTGAGTAAGTTAAGTGTGATTCCGGCATTAAATCATCAGATTCTTAGCATCTTAATGGGTCATATGAACAGGTTCTAAATGAAAAATCGTGTAAATTGTGTGTATGTAAATTTAGTTTTAATTGATAAGTGACTATCTATCTATTTACAAATTTTACCAATTTCTGGCAAGATCATGGAAATTAGAAATGAACAAAAACACGACTGCCATACTTTTAATATGGCCAATCTTAAGATGCGTTTCCACGTGAGATTAACTCTCGTGAGTTATTCGTCAAATATCGTATTCCACAAAATTTCCATAACTTAGCTCTAAACACTAAAAAAACCAAACATTAGCATCTCCTCAATGCTCTTTTGCTATCCGGTAGAAGACATCATCTAGTTTTTTTGCTACATTTTTAGAAAAAATGACTGCTGCTCTCAAAATTCGAACATGGCTCGTATTTTTAGAACTGCTATCAGAGACAGCTCTCGAACAGTAGCACGTGCTACATTGAGATCTGCAATCGAGAGCATCTCGAGAGTATCTCTAAAAGTGGAAACGCACCTTTAAACCTGAACACGTCAACCGCCCCGTAAATAACTATGATAAATACAATACTTTATCTCTAGGAAAACTTCTACACTCTCCCAGTAGTCAAATAAACAATTCTGTTGATTTTATTTATATCTGTTAGTTCTATTCATACAGATTATATAATCTTACAAGAAATTTAAGCTTACGAATACTTTTGAGTCTGAATATAGAATAAACCACCGTTAGAGGGAAACATAACACATGTACTTCACGAGAAACCTGAATATAAAATCAATTTATACTTGGGGAAAAGCATCTATGCAGCTAGATTCGTTAAACATGTTAATAAAGCTAGTTCTGTAAACATCACATTGATATTAGGTTAAATTATATTTTATGAACATCGATTCTAAGAGAGTCTAATGTTTCTTAAAAGTTTGATGGTAGTGCACTTGTTTGATAGATTTCGATTAAGCTGATACATGTGCGTCATTTCCCTACCCTACTTCCGTAGGGTAAACATAAGCTTACTCTATGTATACATGCTATTGACTACTATGTCCATTTCCTTAACTACACCTAGAGACTTGTATGCATAAAGACACAAACAAGGTTGAACACACCCCCTTTCTTGTTATTTCCAATAATGGGCCTGGATAAGTTCTGGAGACAAGATGGCCAGTCACGCACATTTGTCCAAAGCAAGAGTATCCCCATTGTGGTCACGCGAGGTTAAATTACTTACAGCAGGATATGGACAACAAACTAGTCCATGCAAGTAATAACATTTCAGAAGCAAGTCAATTCCCATCAGTAATTTTAATTCTAAATATCGAGGATGGGAGGAATTGCCTTTGAAAACTAAATAATTGATTGGATAATTTCTAAAAAATGTAATAAAGTGCAATATGTATAATAAATGCAAAACAAACACGCTAATATTATTTAAAATTGAAACGGATGCCGATAATGCACGTGTGTGCTATTCCTGTGTACATTGTGAAAATGATCCTAACTTTATATAAAAGTGCATTATATTTAAATTTTTTGACTTTAACAGGATATCTCTAATGTACCGGGTGAACAAAAACAAGTCTATATTAGCCAAAATAACTTTTAAACCTATTTAAATATGGATATTTCATTTGTGTGGTTGGATATGGAGTGATTTGTGATGATTCCAATATATGGAATACGAAATATACAAACGTTTCATGGTTTAAGTGATTTTAAAATATTAACTGTTGAAGATAGGGCGTACTGCCCAATTAGAATGTTTTAGGACATTGTTGTAAAATTTGTGTAACGGTTCAATTTGTCACAAATGACATTTTTGTTTTTGAATGCAGGCAATCTTGCATAACACAATTACATGGCTGGAAAGCTGGCCTACGTCACTAGATATTCAATACCAAATGTCATTTGTAATTTAGAGATTAGTAATTAAATTCTGTAAATACACACTACAACAGTCTAACTTGACTTTTTGGCTTATCCTTAACGGTTAATATTTTCAATTAGCACGAAACAAGGACATGACTTTCAATGTTACATATGAAGTGGTAACTGAAATCATCCCATATCACTTATTATCCAACTGCACAAACAGAATGTTCATTTATAAATCGACATATCAATTATTTTTTTTAGATAAACTTCACACATATGAATATTCATAATTTAAAATTGAAATGCCAACATTAAACCTTAAAAATGAGATTTGAAATGTTTTCAAATTTATATTTCATAAAGTTGTGGACATATTTGCCATACGCCCTGTAAGTTCACTTCAAGGTTTAGGAGATCCATTGACCCCATATTGTCAAGACCCCCTTGCAAGAGATACTAAGGATTGAGAAACATCATCGTTTACACTGTGTTTATACGAGAATTTAACGAGAATGATGTTACTTCGTTTTTTTATTTCAAAAATGGGAAGTTTCCTATTTGGAGACCCATTTGGAGAGAGAATGCCATTTCTCAATGTTTCCTTCACCCTTGCAGAATAGGGCTAGTTTGCTGATGGCAAATAATTTTTTTTGGTTTTTTTGCATACTAACAATTACATAGAATTTCATCAGCGTTATGTACATCGTCATTATCATCATTATTAGTCAACTAATAACATCCAACATGAACACAAAAAGCATTTTTCCTCAAAAGCAATTTCGTGAATCACCTAGCGTAAAAAAACAGACCATTGCCAACTTCTGGGATACACGTAGATCACATAAGTGTTGGCACTGGATTACAGTCTTTCCCAGCTTCCCATCTTTGGAAGTTTTAAAGTAATTTTTCTTAATTTCTTTGGATTATTAAATATGTTTAACTATTTAAATTTGTAAACTGAGTTTTGGGGAGGAAATGACAAAAATCTTTTGTATTAATTTATAATTATTTGTTATTGATATGTTTTATAGAAAACGTTTTAGATAATATCTACATTCGTGTATTTTACCATTCTTATAAAATAAACGTGCGTATGATTAAATAATTTTACACAATAAGCAATGGTATACTAAAAGAGAAAAATAATAATACAAGTATTCAAAGCATGTTATACATGTTATATACAATTCAATTTTGCAAATATCTAGCAAACAAAATTGTTTTTCATCATTGAAAAGGGCGGAGGGGTTACTGATGGTGGGAACGGATGATGCGGAGGGGGTAAACGTGCCTTTGACGGCTAATACCAAGACCACATGATGTTATTATGAAAGTGCAATTTAATATAATGTTTAATTGTATAACATACATTTTCAAGCGATGATTTTCAATTGATTTTACTCAAACGACGACAACTTTTAACTTTAGATGGAAATAATTCCTCTTACTCAAATTTTCGACTCGAAGTAAAGTCTCTTCCTTGACATTACGATTCGAAGGACATGCTCTTGCCTAATTTTTGAAATCGATGGAATGTTGTTTATTCAGATATTGGGATCAAGTGTCCCTGCTTATGATTTAGGCATAAAGCAAATACGTCTGCATGCCTATATAGGCAGACGTATTCGCCATAAAGAAAATTCTTTTGCAACTTTGAGAGACCAATCGGCCACTATTACCATCGTCCTCCAGACTCCTCGCCAGCAAACAACTTCCATTACCAAACTAAGGTGATGATATACAAATTGTGAAGACATCGGCATATAGAAAATGCTCTTGCTCAAGATGTTGACATAAAGAAATTGCTCCATCGGGATTTATCTCTCAGTTTCACACCAGTTAATTAACAAGACCCAAGGAACCAGTTGTCCAACGTCCCCCTCGCTCACCAGACTCTCCAACAGCAAGCACCTTCCGAAAATTCATTATTTCCAGGCTAAATGGACAATCTGTCAACATATTGAAATAGAGCAAATACTTTTGTTCAAGATTCAAGGCTAGAGCAAATGATTTTGCCTCGAGATTTAATCTTCCAATGCTCCCAAGAAGCATTCGGTTAACATCATCGCTGTCTTCAAGTCGCTCTACCATCAAGCAGTTGGAAAACAACATTACCAGACTAAGTGGAGACATCAACATAGAGCAAATGCTCTTGTCCACGATCGGAGCATAGAGCAAATGCTCTTGTTCAAGATTCAAGGCTAGAGCAAATGATTTTGCCTCGAGATTTAATCTTCCCATACTCCCAAGAAGCATTCGGTTAACATCATCGCTGTCTTCAAGTCACTCTACCAGCAAGCAGTTGGAAAACAACATTACCAGACCAAGTGGAGACATCAACATAGAGCAAATGCTCTTGTCCACGATCAGAGCATAGAGCAAATGCTTCTTCCTAGAGATTTAATCTCTGGATTGCGCTCAATTGTATTCCCATGCTCCCAAGAAGCATTCGGTTAACATCATCTCTGTCTTCAAGTCGCTCTACCATCAAGCAGTTGGAAAACAACATTACCAGACTAAGTGGAGACAACATCAACATAGAGCAAATGCTCTTGTCCACGATCAGAGCATAGAGCAAATGCTTCTTCCTAGAGATGTAATCTCTGGATTGCGCTCAATTTTATTCCCATGCTCCCAAGAAGCATTCGGTCATCATCCTCTTCGCCTTCCAGTCTCCCCACCAACAAGCAGTTCCCGGAATTCCAGCATTGGCAGACTGAGGAGCGAATTCGGATTCACCCTACGGAGTCCAAGCCAGCATATCGAAACGCGGCGAGAAGCGAGGATTCCGTCGCTCGCAGCGCGCCGTTCATCTATTGATTTCTTCGGCAGCCAAGCACACGCCCCCTCGTGCCACGCAGCCTGCCTGCGATGCATTGCCATTGCGAGGGCATTTAAGGCACGGCAAGCGGCGAGAGAACATTGCCGAACAGCTGCGCTGCTGCCATTCATCCTTCCAAGATTTACGTTCGGTACTGGCAAGAGTGGAGAGGCGAAGAACCCCGCACACAACACCTGCCTTGAAGAGCTCCTCAAGCGTCCGGGCATCGGGCCAGAAGCCCTCATCCGACTGCACGCCGTAGGACACGGACACGTGGACCACCAGACTTTCACAAGAGACTGCTTAAGAACAGATTTTGCCACCGCTGTACAGCCATCTATGGTTCAGCGACATCGTCTCACCGGTGTGAAAAATTAAAGCCTTCCATGGCTTCATGGACCTGCGAGAACATCCTCATCAATAGCATCACCACCACTTGCTATTATTATCTTAGCCATCCGAGGAGACGATAAAAAACCCATCTGAAGACGAAATTGGATAAAAAAAAAGAATAAAAAAAAAACCCCGGCAACAACCACCATCCATAATGCCATCATCATCGGCAAGCGAGTTTAGTGTTCCGCTATTTCATCACATAGGATTACTTTTCGTATCTTTGGCGGCCGTTTCAGAAGGTAAGAGCTAGCGACGCTGAGTACGCGCACGTAGATGCATTATTTATGTCCAATTTAGCAGAATTTATTCCCGTCGAATTTGATTTGCCAATTACAGGGTACCGCGAAAAAGCGCTTTCTGCTAATGGGGTGAATTCTTAAATTAAAAGCATCTGCCATTCTGCAAAGGTTGTTGCAAGAACATTTTCTCGGTGTTGTGTGAATACACTTCAGAGAAGTAATGCTCAAATGTCAGCTGGTGCTCTCCAAAGAAAAATTTGGCTTCTTGTGTCGGTTCTTCACATATTTAATTCAGAAGCAAGTGCTCGCATATTTATAGTAAATACTAACTGTATGTGACATTCCTGGCTGCTTTTATCCCCTCACTATGTGACTAACTGTTTTGTCCAGATGTCAGATGACATTGCAATCACGTGCCACGCTTATACTTAATTTACATTGTCATATTTTGGGTTTTTTAAAAATTTTTTTACAGTCTTCACTGTCTATCACTCGTCACTGCTCAGAGTTAACGATGGGATGTCAACAACACATGTAAACTTTCCATAAGATATTTTTATTATCCTTCACACGATTGAAGTTGACATTTGGCGACAGGTGTCATAGTAGGCGATGGAGAGGTCTTTTGGGGTTTTGTTTTCAGTTATAGTTTGAAAATTTTTAAATTTTCATTCAGGACTCAAGTTCATGTCAGGTTGGTTATTCTATCGAGGAGAACCTATGGATTCTTAAAATCTGACTATATGTGGGATTTTTTTAAAAATATCTTCAATGTGTAAATCAATAATTTGAATAGTGCGAGTTAAATATTGTGTTCAGTTTTTAACCTGCAGCCAAATTCCCAACTCTGTCATTTCCAGCTGTCCTTGGAAAACAGCTGAGAGCTAGGAATAAAACCGAGCAGAATATTTAAGTCTTAAGTAAAAGCTTTTATTCAAACGTTACAAGTATGCAAATTCGCGACACTTGAGCAATGCATCTAGAGTGCATTTTCATTTTACCAATTCTGAGAATTCTTAGTTAGTTTTAGATAAAATGTAAAAAGTACAAGATTTACAAAAAGAACATTAATTGAGATTTATAGAGCAATTGGTAGAACAATTTACTTTAAAAAAACATCATTCATTCGTTCATTAAAAACAAGGATAAGTTTTTGTTCATAATAATAAACACTAGTTATCATTAACCATTTAGACATTATTTTAGTTGTGCCTAAGACAAGCAAAAAAATAATTGATCGTGAAACCATGAATTTGCAAAAATGATTTGGTTTGCATAATGTGTTACTCGGCTAGCTCATGTATGCTATTTAACATAACTGCTAGAAATAAATTTCAACCTATCGATTACTTTTTAAAGGAAATTCTATGCCTGTGATCGTATGTTGATGTTAACTGACATCTTGTCATTTGAAAAGCAATTAAGAGAACTCGAACTAATATTTGGCAATGCCGCATCTTCTGCGTAATTCCCTTAGATCGCGCACATAAATCGTGATTTCCATGCTATTAAAATCTGGCATGATTTACATGTCATTAATACCGAGTATAAAGCAATTAGCTGCCAATTACATGCAGGACCATGTGGGACGATTGACCGACAAATAAAAGAGCAATTTTCATCATCCTTAAACGGACGTCACGTCATTGAGCAGGCCATACTGAAGTGTTATTGAGTATGCATTAATTCAACCTTTGCATTCAAAAATGCAATTTACGTTGCAGGACTAATCCATAACTAACTTGGAAGGGTTCTAAGAACAAGCTTATAGAATTATTGCATCGGATTCCACAAGTCAACCGTGCTTGATGCTATAAATCTTTGCTCGCTTGAATTAACGAGAGGTCGTGTTTGAGCACAGCGGAAATAAGGGAATGGGTTGCATGGCGAGAAAAACGGTGAATTGAATATGGCCTACTCACAAATTTGGAAATCCGGGTTATGGACAGGGAGTTTCTCAATCTGGGTTTGGAAAACTAAAAATGTCAGAAAATGTGAGAAATGGGTCTTGGAAAACTGATCCAATGAAATGGGCTGTAAAAACTTGGTGCCAAATTTTGAACATTTTGTGTGGAAGGAAAACATAAATGCTCCATGTTTAAAACATGGATGACTTCAACAACAATTTATGAATGTGCAAATGGTTATGTTTTCAACGGATGAGTAACACTTACTGTTCATACAGGCTCCTAAATATACTAAAATGGGATGACAGATTGTTTTTACTGTTGTAAGATTGTTTTCAACAAGGCCAGGGTGTAACTTGCCAACTTTGCTCATTTGCAACATCTGCAGTTAAAATTAAATACATTACTGCAAATGAGACTGGATCCTCACGATAAATGTCAAAGAGTTTTGCAAATTGTAGATGATGGCATCCACATATTACAAAAAAAAATAAACATGTCAAGCTTCCCTCGTGTTTTGATTTGAGATTTTCACGAAAATACATAAGAACTATTAAACTGGAAATATCGATACAACTCTTTAGTGTTTCTGAAACGTGGAGCAGACATTAAATGTCCAACCAACACTGGATAGGTGTCCAATTTTTCGTATACATTGTTAAAAAATTGTATACCCATATACTTCATATATGTATTGTATGAATTTTGTACAAATTACAGGGCAAGAATCTAAATCCATGGATAATTCAAGTAGATTTTATTTAGTGCAGCATGTCACTTCAGAATGAACTGAATGCCATGTTCGAATGTCTTAACATAAAAATACTAAGGGTTCAATTTTAAAGCAGAGCTACAGAACCTATCCTATATCCACGCTGTCCGTTTGATATTGCTTATCTCTCGATGGTTCTGTGTATATATTTTGACCTTCCTCTCGTGAAATCTAGCAATGGCTCTCTTTATAGACAAGCCGACAACAACCCTAATATTTCTCGTAGTATATAAAAGCTCTTCAATAATTCAGGATGCATAAAATGCTTTTATAATTATAAAATGTGACACACTTTTAACGTCGCCAGACCGACAATTAGAAGCTACATATATAAAGTCACGAGTATAGTACGGGACTATATAGACGAGAGTAGAAAAAAAAACATCATACAAATATTTCTTAACAAATTGCACGCACTGTCACTTTATTTATTGATAAAAATACGCGGGAAAAAAAACCTAGTGGCGTGGTAGAAAAACAAGCCCCCCTCCAGCGCCATAATTCACAGGCGTGACACAGTGTGTTTAAGTCGAAATATCCGATATACAATACGTGCAAAAAGTCGCCTTCTGGGTCGGAAATGTGCGTGTATGAATCGTCTGAATCCATAGACTGAAGCCTCCATTAGACCAAAGGATAAAAAAAGCGCCTTAATAGACCAAACAGCGCATATTCACTGCAACAAATGATAGTAATTGTAATATTTAAATGCATGCAAGCCTAGCAAGATGTCAAATTCAATCAAATGAATTATGAATCTTTTGGCGAGAACAGTGGCTATTCAAAGATAACGACTTCCTGCTGAGCGAAGGCTGGCCCTTGGAAATACCTCCCACTCATACATGTTGAAACAAGCTGGACATTTTGGTTCGAAATCTCTACCATTGTATGTACCAAAGAAATACGGGCCATTAGCGTGCGATGCCACCCTGATAATTTCGTAGCTAATTAGTACGATAGTGGTCAATAAATATCCTTGTATCGAATCCCGATGCACTTACTTTTATTTATCGACGTCTTCAAATGCGATATTGATGAGAAAAAAAATAACTCCACCCATTTACGAGGTTGTATTTAACTGTGTGAGTGCCCCATCACTTCAGAAGTATGTTTGAATACTTTTTTGAGTACGTTTCCAGGTATTTTATCGTCTCATGGAATGAGCACAAATGCCCTCAAATGAAGATACTGCCGATTGTAATACACCTGATGCAGAAATCGTTCCTTCAATACTTACCTGGTATATAATAATGACGGAATCATTCAAAATTAATGTCAAAACCCGCTAGATGTACACACCAGATGAAACACAAAACTGAAACAGGGTTTTGCAAATATGTTTGTGATATGTGGTTCTGCCACCAAGTTTCATGAAACGTTTGGCCAAAAAAACAAACGTGTTTCCATGAAACATTTAGGTGATTGCTCAAGAGGCGGTGAAGATCAAAGGAAAACAATGAAACATTGCATCATAGTTAAGGCGCTCCTACCAAGGCGTGCTCCATGTGCTACAAAACGAATATCGTTTTTGTGTTCAAATTAGTATTACCGCCGTCTGGAAATTAGAGCGAGGAGCAAACCTTGACCAACACACAGTTCCTGTGTGGACAATTACATTTGGACAAACATGTTCATGAAACCACGTTTCGACAACTTGGTTTGCATAAACTTTATTTCAGTTTCGTGTTTCATCTAGTGTGTACTAGGTATTAAGCATTATGTAGACCATTGCGTTTCAACTGTTGTGCCGTGAAGGGTCTGTAAGTGTGCCGCGGAAGGTTCTATACAATAATTGTAAATAAAAACAATAAAAATGTTTATCTGAGAACAGATTATATTATTAAAAACGTAAGTTTATTTATTTCATTGAAAAAATGATGGAAAATATCTTTCCAAAAAAACATTTGATGTGCCGTGAAAATTTTGGCTCCCTATTCAATATGAATCGAGAATGTTAGACGCCATTTTGTGTTTCGTGAGTCAAAAAAATGGTTGAAAAACACTGATGTATCGACTAATGAAAACGATTTTTTCATTATAATGGTGCTATTGTTTCAAAAATGGATTATAAGAGTATATTCAGATTTGTTTTTGACTAAATACTTAAACATTCGTATAATTTAACGAATAAAGTTGAAAATTGATTGATTGATGACGTTTTCCAAAATATAATGTTCATGCTAGCAATTTTAGATATTTTTTATGAGTTTCTCAACGTAATTATACTTGTATACATGTACTCTTAAGCTTAAACATATTCCACCATTCTGTAACAATACAGTTCAGCTATTTTGGGCTAATCCTCTTTATTCATTATCCTCCATGTGTAAGCCATAGCGACCAGAAATCAGAGTTTGAAGTGGTTGAATTGCACGTGAAAAATTCATTCGTCGACAATTTTTTGCAAACTACGTATATTTTGTCGAAATGAGTGCAGCGTGGACACATTTCGATTTTTCGACCATTTTTTTTAAAAAATCCATTCTTGGCTAACATACGGAGGTTTTTCAGCTCCAACTCAATCCAAATCGAAATAGAAATGACAGTTCTGGACTCATTCAACTGACAATGCAGTGCTCGAACTTGGCCTGTTTCCATCCGCATTCAAGAGAAAATAGCCTTTTGGAAAAGTCCACCAGCATCAAAAGAGAATAATAAAACAAATTCTCGCCCAGATCCCATCTATAGAGACAGCGCTCATTGGCCCAGTAGCTTTTAGATGTATAAAAAGATATCTAAAGAGAAAATGAAAGAATGGCAGCTGAGCATTGTCAATAGCGTTCTATAGGAATAGTGGGTCGTGTATTGGACTTGGACATGGGTCGGCCAGTTGTCACCGGGGACAACTACCATTGCTCGTACATGCATGGGAAGCATGTCTAGCATTGAACTTTACATACTTCTAAAAAGGGATGCACATGATAAAAATCGAAAACTTTTGCCCTTTTATCGCAAGATGAAGATACTAAACTATTCAACTTTTTGGCCCAAGCATGATTTTGCACTTAGTAAAATATTCTGCTTTGCGGCAAATATGTATTAACTTCCTATTTTCCTCTATCATAAAACAACTATAAGAATATTCTTCTAGTTATAGATGTCTTTCTATATATATGTTTTTGTCTAGTTTGCATAGCAATACAGTTTATGTAGCGTCTGTATGAATTAACCATAGACGATGCATATGCAGATACTATAGATGAAATTTCAAAGTTATTTAAAAAAATCTACAAGCCTCTCTATGTTAATTCCTCAGAGTTGATATAATAACACACCAATTAGTAAAACACATCTAGTAACTTCACGTTGTTAGCAACATGAGTGAGGAAATGAAGTGTTTTGCACCGCAGGGTCCCAAGAATATTAGCATATACGTACTAAAGAAAAGAAAGATTGAGGTACGTAGTATCGTTTAACATTTATAATTTTTTGTGTTTTTATAAGATTAGGCATCGTCTCATTATCCTTTAAAGAGAATAGATGTAATCACTTTCAATTTTCCGAACTCACTGATGCAAAAACAACCTTTCGCCTCAATGTTTTAGAGTGCATAATGGATTTTTTTATCGAATAAATACATTACAAATCAATCAAATGAAGAAATTTTAAACAACCATTTTAAATGATGCAATCTTAAAATCATGAGAAGCTTTACGAAGTGCTTACGAAGTTCAGCAAAATATTTCAACAGAAATAGGAAAACTACGATAAAGCATTCAATGGTTGTCATTAATGGGAAATCGGCCTGTCTACCAAATACAAAATTTAATCACTGTAATCGTATCATTAATTTACGCTAATTAATAAATATATAAACCAGTAAATATACCAATAATATACGATAATATATTAAAAATAAATAAACGCAATAGGTTGAAATTTAACATTTCTGGAATATATCGACTTTTCTTCTCAAGTTTTCAAACTAGATGGTGTCAAATATCTTTGCTGGACCAGTGTTAACGGTTTAGATCCCATTTTACAATAATTTTTTATAATGTTATGATCATTTACTATAATTTTACTATGATTCTAGCTTAATAACATTATTTTGACACAATTTTTGCCTAACTTCGGTAAGGCCATTGCCTACACTGTAAACACGAAAGTCTTAATTTAAGACTCTTTTCGTGTAAATTCTTGTAGACGAAATCAAGACTTTTTACGTGTTTTTTTATTTTTTTAAATTTTTTTTAATAAGACACAAAAGGAGCCATGCAATTTCAACTAAATTTCTTCAACAAAAAAAAAATTCAACTAAAGTTTTACAACTAAAAAATGTTAACTAACCTAACCTAACCTAACTCAGAAGAATAAAAACCACCTGATTGATGTTTAGTTGAAAACATCCTAGTTGAAAATCTGTTTTGTTTAACATTTCTTAGTTGTAAATCCTTCAGTTGTACCATTTTAGTTGAATAAATTTAGTTGAAACTGCTTGCTACCGACACAAAGTATTTCATTTTTAAAATAAGACACATAAAATGTCTTATTTAAAACAAAAAACGCTTAAAGTGTCTTATTTTTTTAAAACAGGCACGTAAAAGTCTTCATTTCGTCTGCAAGTAAGAGTCTTAAATCAACTTTAGTTTTTTCAGTGTAGTTAGTTAGTTAGACGAAATTAGTTGGGGAAAAATTGTCGGCAAAAAAAAGGTAATCGGCAAATTTCTCACTCATCCTAAATATAAATGACAGAAAGACGCCAACGTCACGCCCATTAGCAGACAAGCTACAGTGCTCGGCCCTAACTGGCATAAATTATCATTTGGAATCGAGTCACCCTGTAAAACGAGGGTTGCTCTTCCAACAGGAACATCGATCTCTGCATCGGCAACAAAGTAGCACGTCGTCGAGGCTACAATAATTTTGGCACGACACTGTTGCTGTGGTAATGAGGTCTTAAAATACGTGTAATTAATCCCATCAGCAACAGTAGCATGCAACGCTTAAGAAGTCGAAAAAGCCTCCTTGAGTCCACCACCCCCACGACCAAACCATCCATCCAAAATCCATAGAAATACTGAACGTATCGCAACACGTGTGATCTGTTTGAATGCACGAAAGATGGAAAGAGAAAAGCTCATCAGGCATGCAAATAGGTTGCTGCTGCTGCTATATAGGATGATGATGATGATGATTCGTCCATGAAACCGCGGCGATTTAGCATCTCCCACGCGCCGCCTCATCATCATTAGTGAGCGGCTGGCCGGCAGGATTACGGCACTGGACACCGCACTGACACGGGTGGTCGAGGAGATGGACGAGGCCCAGAAGAGATCTTCTGGTTTCCAAAGGTGTCATAAGTCAGCCATCAATTACTATAAACGGACGGACTTGCCAAATAGGTATCCTAGGAAAAGCACCGAAAAGGCAAATGGCCGTAAACCGAGGGATTTCATCATTGTCGTTATTTGAAAGCCGAGTTTATTAATTGCCGTCCACTCAAACAATTAAGTCCGGAAACACGGCAGTGTTGTGAAAGGAGATTTCATCCAACTATATGCATTTAGGTAATAATGTAGAGCAAGGGTGGAACAATGAAGAGGAAGAGCATGAGTGGGGAGCAGGAGTTCCAAATGTTAGATGTGAAACAATTGAGAGGGAAATCAGAACGAGAGAGGAACAGTAGGACAAGAAGGAATCATTGGACAGAGAGTTGAATAACGGAGAACATGAGTGGAACAAGAGTAAACGAGATGTGGAACAATGTATACAGGAGAGGAGCTGTAGTACAAGATGGGAGCAATGGACAAAGAGATGAATAACGGGGAACATGAGTGGAACAAAAGAAAACAAGATGTGGAATAAGAGAAAGCAAGATGTGGAATAAGAGAAAGCAAGATGTATAACAAGATAGGAAGAGTAGAACAAGATAGGAAGAGTAGAACAAGATAGGAAGAGTAGAACAAGATAGGAAGAGTAGAACAAGATAAGAAGAGTAGAACAAGAGAGTGAGAGCAGAACAAGAGAGTAAGAGCAGAATAAGAGAAGAATAGTGGTTAAAATAGAAAAAAAGTGAAAGTAATTCAAAAGTAGAGTAAGAGATGAAGAGTGCAACAACGGAGGAAGCAAGATGTGAAATAAGAGAAAGCAAGGTGTATAACAAGATAGGAAGAGTAGAACAAGAGAGTAAGAGCAGAACAAGAGAGTAAGAGCAGAACAAGAGAGTAAGAGCTGAGCAAGAGAAGAATAGTGGTTAAAAAAGAAAAAGAACGGTAAGAAAAGACAAAGTGAAAGTAATTCAAAAGTAGAGTAAGAGAGACAGAGGAAGCAAGATGTAGGACTGGAGAACATAAGAGCAGAATAATAGACGACATGTAGAACAAAAGAGAGGAAGAGTAAAACCAGAGATGAATAGTAGAACAACAATGAGAAAGAATTGAGAAATAGAGATGAAGAGCAGAACAACTGAGAATATTGGCACAACAAGATAGGAACAGCAGAACAAGATAGTGGAAGACTAAAGAACAAGAAAGAGGAAGGGTTAGAACGAAAGAGGAAGAGGAGAATTAGGACAAGAGAGATGGAGCGAATACAACACGAGTGAGCAAAAAAAGAACAAGAGATTTAAAGATTAAATGTATGATTGCTCTAAAACAGCCTGTTGTAAAGGGAGCATTGACCTTCTGATACTACGAGTTTTCTAATCCACAATCCAATACAACGTAAAAGTTTCGCTGGAACACACGCATTGTTCATATCGATTAGATGGTATAGCTTGTTGTTATTGGGCATAAGCAATATGTTTAATCCCAATAAGAGTTTTGCTTATTCCTTAACAGCATCCTCCATCCATTTTTGAAATTTTGAGTCAAATCAGTGAGACCAATGTACTACACTATCCCAGTTAGATTTTTCACTGTAAATTTTACTTGACATCAATGATTCGCCTCATTGGTTTCTCTAACGCCAATGCACGGTTGGCCCATTGTCTATTCAAAATTTAATTTAAAAATGTGTTGGCCAACTTCACTTCTGATTGTCTGCACAGACGATCAGAAGTGACTATTGTTGCACAACAGTTTTTGAAATAAATAATGTAGGCCTATGCATTACTATGCATTGGAAGGACGCGGCCATATCGATAGAACAGTGCTAAGGGCGCATACGCCACTAGAGGGTGCTCCTAGCTGAATAAACCTGAATTCATCTCAATAAGTCTTGATTTCCATATATACTAGAAGAACTTCTATAAACAATACTTCGAAATTTCTGGGTGTACGTCACAATGCCCTTCACAAAATATCCTGACCAAAACGTCTATGTACAAAAAATCCTTCAAACATAATATCCATGGTCACCGATGCA
>JAQGAE010000567.1:0-33681 GCA_034696685.1 Julus scandinavius | reverse complement strand
GACCGCTGCATAATAGTCCGTCCGTATAAATATGCAATGGAAATTTTGCACTGATTTATCATCTTATTTTATTACAAATCTGTTATTTGGTTTTGCAACAAGTTAAATGCACTGCAGAACTCTACTGTGCATATATTTTGTGGGAATAAACTCAATATTTGCGTATGATGTGTTGTGACTTAATTACGATGCGAATTGACCGTGTCCGGATAAATATGCAATGCACTGTACTACCAATTTAAGTATTTAATCTGGCCGAATTATAAGGTTTAAGCTTAAATCTTGTAGCTAATTAACTTTAGTTAGCCACTAGCTTGGCCTAGTCAAAAGAGTTGTTTGGGCTGATCGAAGGAGAAAAAATGGGAGTTTGGGCGACTTGGGACTAAAGTTTATGCAGCTTTCTGAAAAATAACAGGGATAAATTTATCAACACATTTTTGTAATTAAACGATGATAAATTCTCAGTAGTGTTTTTCTTGTTTTTCCTTGCGCATTTTTTGTTTAAGAAATGAAGAGTTAATTAAGCGCTATCAGCTTAAAATTTATTGCTTTACAGCTATGCACAACTTTATCTACGTTTATATTGATCATTAGTGGGTTCCCTTATTAAGCCAGATTAATTTATATATATGTAGCATAGAACTAGCATGATCCTTAATTACATGTTAGCAGTTAGTTGTTGCCATTCCCATTTATTATCAGTTGTTGTGTTTATCATCAAATTTTTTAAATTTCGTAATTCGTAAATTGATGGGAATGTATTCATATTGTAAAAATATGTTAATCAGCATATATTTTATCAGGAAGCATGTGCAATAACAACGAGCATAATGACTACTTTCTAATTCCTTATTGCATTAACACAGTGCTTTTCTACATTTTCCATCACAAGCCACACAAAATGGCGCTTAAAACCATAGCGGCACACTAAATACGGAACCAAAATTGTCATGGCTCAAGTTTTTTCTCAAAATTAGTATAAAAAGGTACATGCTCGACCCTTTCGAAAAATTTGGCAGCACACCTGTACACCCATCATGGTACACCATTGGAAAAACACTGCTTGGCAAATTGAACATTGACACTTTGAACGTACATTGCAGCCCGTGATTTATTCCAGGGCTACAGGTGTCTGAGGGTCGTGATAAATAAAATTCTACTGGTTTTAACAGATCGCTCTGAAGTACATGTAGGGAAGCAAGGGATTAAAAATGACAAGTATGATTAGTGCATGGCACATAATGCTGTAATACTGCTGCACCATCTCTTTTTCTACAGTGACTTGCACAATTCTGGTACAATGGGTTCATTTATTTGCAGGGTGCTTACTGTGAATTAAGTGCATATGTATTCAGAACTTATAAAATATGTCAATCTTCTGCTGAATGCACTTATGATAGTCTATGTACGAGTATAAGTGAGAGAGTAAATGAAGGAATGTAATGAGGAAACAACTAGTGAGGGTCCTCCCATATGAAAATGACATGCAGAAATTCTGCAGAAAATATTCCCAGTTCAATTTCTGCATAATTTGTTATGCAGACTTATGTAAAATTTCTGCATAAACTTGTTTGCAAGCATTAACTGCATAATTACTTCGTCAGGTTTACTGCAGAATGTCTGCATAAAAGAAATGGTTTAATCTTTGTGCAAAATTGTTTGTTCAGAAATTAACATACAAAATGCAATTCAAAAACCATTATGCAGAATAGTTGCATAAAAAATAAACACAATTATTCTAATGAATTGGTTATGGAAAAATATGTTCTGCAGAAATCTACCTCTAAACTAATAAACCCCTCAAAACTAATAAACCCTTCTAATCTAATTAACCCCTCTAATCACATTCACATCACATAATATTTAATAAATACGCATCAGCATTTACAACTTTAATGGTAATGAAGTCCCAGTATTAGCTCCCTAGTAATAACTCCCTTTTCTAATGCTTCACTTCCAAGTAGTATGGGTGGCCGAGTGGTTAAAAGCGTTAGTTTGGTATTTGTAAGTTTCTGGGTTTGCTTCCCTCTGTGAACCATTTTTTTGTATAGGAATGCATAAATATGTCTGCGGTTTAAATTGTGGCAATAATATTCTGCAGAAAGTTATACAATGCCTTTGTACAGAAAAAGTCACACTAATGCTGCATGTTGATTATGCATAAATTGGTGTAGAATGTTTTCTTCATAATTTCTGCAGACACTTTTTCGTATGGTACCATATCAATTGGAGACTGGGGAGCATTGTGACTGGGGAAAAGGTGAGACAGTGACATTAAAAATAGTTCTGAACAATCTCCATGTGGGTTAAACAGATTTTGGGCAAGATGAGACACATTCACTTAACATGCTTTAAATTTACTTTTTTGTAATTCTTGTCAATTTTGATAATTACGAATTTTTATATATCTAACATAACTAAATGAATGAAAATGAATAGAAAATATTTTAGAAAAATTTAAATTGAATGTTTAGCATGAAAGATAAAAATCACAGTGAAGGTTACCTTTTTAAAGTATAATAATTTTATTTTATCATATTTCAGTTGCAACTCAATACGTTTTTCAGTCTAACAATGATAAAGACAAGTTATTATCATCTTGTTTCATAATTTTGGCTAATTCATGAAGTGTCCATCTTACCCAATGAGTGAGGTAAAATGAAACATTTCGCAACATGTAGATTCGATAGAATTCCCTTTATCAAAATTTCATACACAGTTTCATATACAAGTTCAGATCAATAAGACATTTGATTGGATGCTCAAAAAATATTTTAGTAAAAAGTGTCTCAATGCTCCCCTGTCTCCCCTACTGGTTTGCAGATACAGGCACGACTTTATCAATACTGAATATTTGCGGCGATGCAGTATAAAGTGACTGAACATTGTTTTACATTGATGATATTAGGTAATATATTTTCAGAATCGACTTTAAATGTTTTTATTAAAAGGCATTTAATGTAATTAAAACACTACATTTGTTTAAAAATCAATATATTCCATGACTTAAAATATTAACTTAGAAAAGCATTAAAAAACCTAAAAAGAAAAAATAATAAAAGCAAACAAAAAAAAAATATATAAAAAAAATAACATTATACAATTGGCTGTTATACAACCTAACCTAACCTAACCTAACCTAACCTAACCTAACCTAAGGTTAGGTAATGCACACCCACGTACGATAGGTTAAAGAATTCAGACAAATGTGCCTCCTAATTTAGTTTTGGAGAAGATCTAATTTGGAAAGTTGGGCATTTTGGGCACCCACAAAATGTTCACATGAAATAACAAAGCTACTTCATTCAAGGATACAAATTGCCAGTACGAAATTCTCATCTTAAGATATAAAACAGTGGGGTTTCTCTTACAAAAATACTTTCTTTAAATTCATAGCTCCCACCATGTGGCGATTCATAAATAAAATTCTTTCATATGCTATCAAATATCTCAAAGTCACGAGTTTTTAATCTTCTTTAGAAAGGGGGTGTAAAACTATTAAATGCCAGAAGCAGAGCTATTCTCAAACGCACATTTAAGATATAGTCTATAATGGCTACGGCTGTATTATTCAAATTTGCTGTCTCAGAACAGTGAAACTGAATTGAGTGTGGAAACTAACGTTGCCTATCAAAAAGATAAAAGAATGCAATGGCAGGAGCAGTGTAGATTTGAATTCAAAGTAGCACTTAACAAGAAGGTCTGCCTAAATTCCAATCCTGTCAACTATAGTTGACTCACTAATGACTATAAACCGTGCCCGTTGACTGAACACCCCTTCTAGCATATTTAAAATAATGAATGCCTATCCCAGTTTTTGATAAGTTATTAAATGCCATATATTAATCACTTCAGGAAACTTAATAAGAATGCTGAAAACAAGTTGATTAACATTATAAGGATTACCATAATAATAGGCAATGTCTTACTTAGTGATTATCATGGTTATGGCCATGCTAAAAAAAGATTATGCCCATGATTAACGCCCCTAACTTCCAAGAAGCAATTCTTATCCATTATTAACATAATAATAGATGTGTTACACAGTCGTTGTAGTAATATGATATTTATTTATTAAGGCAAATGGCTTACTTGGATATTATTATAAATCTATCATGAGCATTATTTATGATTAACCAATTTATGATCAACTTGCAATATTCCGAGGTAATAAGTATACCCCACAAGCAAGGCTCTATTATATGGGAAGAGGGGATCAAGGGGATAGATCCCTCTAACTTTCAAGAAAACCGATCAAACCGAAGCGGCAAAATATAAAGACAGAATTTCACTTCTGCACTAAAAGTGCGATTTTTCTAAGGTAAAAGTGCGATTTTCAAGGTAAAAGTGCAATTTTTATAGTAGAAACGTAATTTTTCTGCATTAAAAGAGAAAGTTTTCTGTGTTAGAAGTGCAATTATTTTGCATTAAAAGTACGATTTTTTTAAGGCAATAGTGCGATTTTTCAAAGGTAAAAGTGCGATTATTCTTAGATAAATGTGCAATTTTTAAAGTAGAAACGTAATTTTTTTGCAATAAAAGAATACTTTTTCTGTACTAAAAATGCAATTATTTTGCATTAAAAGCATGATTTAAGTTTAAAGGCAATAGTGCGATGTTTCTAAGGAAAAAGTGCGATTATTCTTAGGTAAATGAAAAAATTTTAAAGTAGAAACGGATTTTTTCCGCAATAAAAGAGAATTTTGTCTGTGCTAAAAATGCAATTATTTTGAATTAAAAGTACGATTTTTAAGGTAAAAGTGCGCTTTTTCTAAGGAAAAAGTGCGATGTTTTTGAGATAAAAGTAACATTTTTCTAAGGTAAAAGTGAGATTTTTCTTATCTAAAAGTACGATTTTCAAGATAAAAACGTGAATTTTCTGCATTAAAAGTGCGATTTAACCTAGGCCAATTCTCGGCTTTGCCAGGCCCTACATAATATTAGCGATCCTAAATATATATTTCCAAAACAGTCTACCCCAAGATTCTAGACCATTTTCCCTATCCTCCCCCTTCCCCTTAAAATGTGAGGACAAATACGGTTTGCCGACAAGGGATATTCCCATAGCCTACAGACTAGCATAATAGCATTAGGATGTCTGGCAACATTATGCCCTAACACATTACTCTCTTATATTGTTAACGCTCACTGCTGAGCACTGAGTTGAGTCGAATATCTGTCAAACAGTGCTAACCGTCAGAATATAAATGTCGTCCAATCTGCCATCAACGTTTTACAAATTGCGCAAAAGTGCAATACACTGACAAAAATCTTTGCAACTCTCTTATGTCAGAAGGCTAAGCACCGTTTCTCAATCTTTCATGTATACACACGCGAAATAATAAATCAAGTAGCTTATATTGGAAAAAATAACCCCTGACAACATAATCAATATTAAACTGGCTGTCAAGATGCAAAGATGTAATTTGCACAAAAAAAAACTTGGTTCCCTGAGTGACATAGTCATTAAGTCTGTCGTCTTTTCTTTACATAATTGTGAACCAAAGTTACATATAGGGTGATATATTATTAACCAGTTAATCCTGGGATATGTCAAATGGCACATTTATACCCGTAAATAAAAAAAAGATTATTAAATGATCTATGTCAACATGTAATACAATGATAATATGTCAACATGAACTTATAATTTCCTCCCTGGTTTACTTATTCAACAAATAAAATGTCAACTCAATAGATAGAATATGGCGCCATGAAAGTCGCTTTAACTTATTTATATGCATCATAGCAATTTACTTTATTTAATCTTAAAAATCAGCTTATAGCTTTTTGAGCTATATATAAGAGCGTATTCATTTCAAACTATATTATGAATAGGAATTGTTTTGTTATGTTAATATGTAGTAATAATATTTTACAAGTAAAACATGAAACCTGTTTGGCAAACCAGAGACTCTCATATAGAAGACTTTCAATGTCTTGTATGTACAAAGACTTGTATATGTATATTTTACGAAGGCCTGTCAAAAAGTCGTGCATATTCGTTTATTACTCGGAAAGCAGATGTCGTACAAAAAATCTGAAATAGCCATTTTAATGAGCAGGAAATTTGCCATTTGTCAATGTAGGGCCAGAGTTTGTTAACACGTTTACCCCAACGTTTGATGAGATTGTTTATACGGTTGAGACGCCATTTTGTTTTTGCTAGTTTGTTCGAAATTCTGTATGAATTGTGGCATCTGGTTTATAAATAATAAACGAATATGCAAGACATTTTGACCATCCCTTGCATATTAAAAAAAAAAAAAAAAAAATGGTACTTATAGCCATTCTACAGATTTTTAATGTTAAGTGGTTGAAATGTAGGATGAATAGAACCACTGAAGCCATCGAAAATGTATATCTAAGTTAAGGGCTTCTTTTGCATGGGCTGTCATGCGAGTCCAAGTCATTATTAAGTCTGAATATAATAGGCAGTTATTGTAAAGAAGAGTTTTAGCTACGATGCAGAGTGGATTTTCGCGACTTTTCTCACATTTATACAATTATTTTTGATTAATTTGTATGTTAAGAATGTGCTAAAATTCGTCTTTGATGATGGTTACGTTTATTTCATTTCAGAGATTTAAGGAAAAACCAATTGTCAGTATTAAAAGAGGGAGCTTTTTCAATTTTTCAACATCTGGAAGAACTGTAAGTTATTGCTTTATGAATTTCTATCTTATATTTCTTTTCTCTATAATTTACAACATAGAAATCACAGAATATTTTGTATTCCAATGCTCGATGGAGAAAAGCAATCTTCTGTAATATTGAATTGTTACTTATCAATATTCTAAACTAAGCATATTCTAAATTAAGGCCATTTTTAATAATGCCATATTCCGAAAGAGGAGGATTGATTCTATTTGACCTGGTTAGTTGTGGATCTTCATTATTGAACACGTTTTTTTCAGTATTCTATAAAAACACCAACAACTGGGCCAAAATATGCACATTCTACAATTTCTGAAATTATTAAAGCCTAGTCCACACCGACGAAAGCACGGAGCAAATGCAAGGTTTTCTAAAACATATTTTCGATAAAATTGTATTTACCAAGTTTCCGTCCCAATGCTTCAGCAAACTTTTAAGTTGGGTCCAGACTACACCCAAAGCAAAAGCAAAAGCTGAGTTTTTGAAAACATTTTCTAAAACCATGATTTTCAAAACTTGCTTTTTAGTTTTCATGTTTTTTTGCTTTTAAAAGCATGGCGTCCAGATTATATACAACTTTTAAAAGCAAAAACATGGATCCGAGTGATACACGTGCAGTTTTCAATGTACTAAGTATTGGTAGTATCAATAAATTTATCATATGTATTTATATTTATTTAACATGTATATTGTGTTTTAAAAGAATGTGGTGTGCATAAATGCTGCATTCCTGTTTGCCATAGCAATAGGCTTATTCTGTACTAGCTACACGCACATAGCAATAGAATAGGCCCATAGCTACGGCAAAAACCCAATAAAACGTCCCTTTAAACAAAAATAAATTTTAAATATATAAATATGATAAATACTGCTAATTTATAGATGATTTCAATACTTACACTGAAAATTCCACGTGTATGACTGTCACCCTGTTAATTGCACTCGTCTGCGCATGCCCAGCAAACTGAAAACATCCCTTCTTCCTTTGATCTCAGCGCCATTTGAGCGATCAAGGTTTTTGCATTTCAAAGCAAAAAGCAGAAATCATGTTTTCCGGAGCGGCCAAATAAAGTTTTGTAAAACATGTTTTTGAAAATGTTTCAAAAACTCTGCTTTTGCTCCGTGCTTTAGGATAGTTTGGACCCACCTTAGGTTTTTTTGCTTTCAAAGGCATGTTTTTGAAAGCATTTCAAAGGTCGGAAGTGGTTGGGATAAAAGAAAGCAAATGCTACCACTTTACAGTCATTGTACCATGTTTCATATAAGAATATCCCCCGCTACTATATGTTTCCGATTAAGCCCCAACTTTCGCAATAGCGTCCCATACAACGAAGTCTAGGTTTACCTTCATTGGCTTGGTATATATGAGCGTCATCATTTCAAAACTTTTGCTCCATTTTTCCTGCTTTTTTGGGGGTTTTACACCTCTGCTTTTGGAAGCATGCTCCTAAAAGCATGTTTTCATGTTTCTTGCTCCATGCTTTGGTTGGTGTGGACCCGGCTTAACACGTGCAAGGATATACTCTATGTTTGATTGCCTGATTTGGAGTTTGTTTGGAACATCAATTTGCTGCAAGGCGTTTCAGAACTAAGATAGCAGGCAAAGAGAAGGCAGTTGACAATAACATACTGTAAAATCACGAATGTCTCTTGGGTCTGTCAGAGTGGATTTAAACAAGATGTCGTTTGTGTAGATTGCCATCAAAGCAGTTGTTGTTTTATCTTTCCCAGAACGACATACTGTATCATGTATACTTAAGGATCACCAGGAAAGTACTGAAGCTTTTTAGGCTATTCAAAACGTCAAACATTGATAAGAACTATCTTTCTGTGTACAACTTAAATTGATGTGCATGGTTGACGGTTTTGACAGTTTAAATTGATTAAACTGTTTACACTACGGTTAAAACAGTGAATAACGAGTCATAATGTAGGATGTTATCAGTGTTTGAAATAAACATTTTGGAATAACAAATGACGCTTAAACTGATCTGATAAGAGAAAATGCTCAATTAATTTTCACTTCAATCGAAAAATCTCAGGTAAAAATAATTTCGAAAGATTTGTTAAAAAATTGTTCTAAGACTGCCTTATATGGACATCAAGCACAACATTAGTTTTAATGTCTACACAAGAATTAAAGACCCAAACAACTCAATTTCAAAATTAATAGATGCCAAATAGCAGCATCTGACAGATAAAAACCATTCATATCAGCAGTAGGGAATACTGGGGAGAATTGAGACACTTTCTACTAAACATTTTTTCGCTTTCAATAATTGGCCTATGTATCTAAAATTGTAAGGTTGTGTGGTTTAATAAGTGGTTGTGTATGCATATTTTATAAAGCAAATTCTATCAAATCTACTGTCAAATTATAACGTTCCAAAAAATGTCATAGAATGTGAAAGACTGAGTTGCAACTGAAATTTGATGAAATGAAATTATTATGCTTAACTGTGATGATAAAATCGTTCAATTTATATTTTTGTAAAATATTTTCTACTCATTTTCACTCATTTAGACATATACAAATTAATAATTATTAAAAGTGACAACGGTTTAAAAAAATCAAAGATTTTTAAGTGAATGTGTCTCACATTGCCCCAAATCAGTTATCTCAGTTTACCCCAAATGGAGGTTTATAGAAACTTAAACTGCATGAAAGACAGATAGAATATCTGCAACAAAATATTCAGGTAGAAAAAAAAAATGTAATTTTACGACAAAACCAACTCTTAAATTCCACAACGATATTTTACACATGTCATTTTAGAATATCTCAAGCCAATATTCACAATAGAACTATTTAATAATGTCACTGTCTCACCTTACCCCATGTCGCAATGCTCCCCAATCTCCCCTACATGTATGTTTATATTATACGCAAGAACAACACTGAAAATAAGAAAAATCTGAAAAATACAATAAGCTCACAGATGGAAAAACAAAGACTAGCAAGGAATGGTTTCATTATATCCGAATGCAAGACCCATTAATGTTCTCATCCAATTTGATGATAGCTTTGTTGAAATCTGCAATATGGTAGTTGCAGATAGCGCATCAAGAGAAAGGGCATTATGTATTTGGTAACAAATGGCCAGGTTCGTATTCTTTAATTGTACACAAGCAGGAAATTAAATCCAGGTTCACAAGAAAACACTGGTGGTCCAATTTATAGCCAACAGGCAACATTATTCCAATGGAGCAATTAAGGATTAAAGGGTTTGGTTCCACTGCAGGAGTTCACTATTATATTTTGGGTTGCAACAATCTTTGAAGAGTTTTCCTAATTGCAATACAACGAGAAACTTTGTGCTCCATGGCTACACATAAATGTATCTTATTGATTGTGTGACTTGGCAATTTTCAGAGAATTGTTATTACAGCATTAGCCTAAGTAACACACTTAAGGGGATGATGTAGTGAAATTTTGTGGTTTAGAAGAGACTCATTTGTGAATGCTGAGACAAACATCCGTTCAGAAGTTTTTGAAAAACAAGAACAGTTGAGCACGGCATTAAAGGCACACAATGGGGAAGATTTGATTGAGTTTTGTTTTTATGGGCAAATTTACTGCTGAAATGCTTGTAAATCGTAAAATTTGGTTTCCCAAATTTGCTACTTTGGCAAGATCGTGTGAAAGTGGAGGAAAGGGGGATATTGGGGATTGATCCCCACTCCATCTGAAAATGCAAAAGGGAAATTGCACTTTGCATTTAAAAGTGTGATGCAAAATATAGAAATGCATAATAATTGCATTTCTAAAACAGAAAAATCGCACTTTAAATACAAAAATTCGAGGTCTAGAACAGAAAAATGGTACTTTTAATGCAGAAAAGTGAGATTTTTCTGCTCTAGAAATGCAATTTTTCTGCATTAAAAGTACGATTTTCTTAAGTAATAGTGCGATTTTTAAAGTAAAACGCATTTTTCCGCAGTAAAAGTGCTAATTTTCTGCTCAATAAATGCAATTTTTGGAATTAAAACTGCGATTTTTTTGTTTTAGAAATGCAATTATTCTGCATTTTTAATGCAGTTTAAGGGCAATTTTTCAGCATTAAATTAAAGCAAAAGTGCGATTTTTAATATAAAACGCAATTTTTCTGCATGAAAAGTGTAATTTTCTTAGGCAAAAGAGCGATTTTTAAGCTATAGAAATGCAATTTTTTTGTATTAAAAGTACGATTTCTCTTATGTAAAAATGCAAATTTCTGTTTAACCTGTGCCAATTTTTGGCTAAATATATGGCCAAAATAGTCCACCCCAAAAATCTATACCCTATCCTCAATAAAATGTGATGACATACACGGCCTTGTTTGGCTGTAAAACTTCAGATATTAACATTATCGCCAGCTGTCACCTAACGACATAAAAATACATAACGGTCTTCTGTCATCATAACATTTTAAACATGTTAAACAATATTTATCGTTGTTGTTGGCGTCTGGTTATATTCACATTCTAGTTTATTAACCGAATAACCAGCAGGAAGTTATGTCAAGGTGGCAACTGGTGTTATTTTATTTTTCTGTCGTTCATCCCATGTAGGTCACACAAACACCAGAAACCACAAACAACTAAACAGGAATATTTTTGACATACTGTTTTCCTTGGATTATGTGATAGAAATCTGTATTTCAAAATGTTTACTTATCCAAAATTGAGTTTTATACATACAGGTCTTTAAAAAAACAAGCCAAAAATGAGTAAAAAAGTGAAAACAGGAAACATTTGATGAAGATAACATGCATATAAGGAGCAAAAAGCTGGTCATTACACCATTAAAACACTATTTTTCTAGATATTCTGGAACCCCAGATTTCGATGGAAATGTTCTATAAACACGTTTCTGTTTCAGCATCGTCTAAATAGGGTTTGTTCAGTTTCTCATAAGAGTCTACGAGTCAAAACAAAGAGATCCAGTTGCTAATTACCTGAAATTGCCACGGCTTATTTTGGCAAGATTTTCTAAACCCTGTCATGTAATAATGCATTTGCGGTTACAGCTGTTCTTGTAAGTCTGTTGAAAGCAAAACAGTCTGGCTAACTACAAATTTAAAAACATGTATACCCAAGAGTGTGTTTACTTTTGCATCACGTTTATATACAATTTAAGAAAACGTATAGTTATACATGTATATATGCTGAACCAAATTGAAGGTGTTGAAAAGAAGGTTGACAGCTATGTCAACTGAACCCAAATTTCGGCATTATCATAGCCAAACATTAGGTATTCTATTAAATAATATAACGGCAACAACAAGTGTTTTGCTTTTTTCCAGTTATTTGGCGGATAACCTGCTAGAAGAATTAAGGCCCGGGACATTTTCAGGTCTTCATGCCCTCCAAGTATTGTAAGTAAAAATATTCACATTTGCCTCTTTATATAAAGATGAAAAACATGTTAATCATTGTCTTAATAGTTGTCATATAATTAGGAGTCTAAAAAGCATATGACTAAAGTTGCTGAATTGCAAAATTACTTCCTAACTGCATTAATAAGACAATTATGCAAATAAATAGAGCTCTAAAACATGTTTCAGTTGTTGTCTAAATAGTTGGGCAAATAGACTTGTTTGGTAATAATGTTAATAATAATAATGGTAATATGCTTGGTAATACTACTTTGATTTCCATTAATTAAAATATGGGCCCATTCAAAAATGACGTCATAAAGGGGGGGAGGGGGTCTGCTGGCATGTGGACACCATGTGAACAAGAAGAGGAACCACTAATGATCATATTTTTCAGGTTTTAAATTTTCGTTTAAATTGAGTTTCAAAGATTTTTTTTCCATTAATGTTTATTCCACACAAGGGGAAAAGCGCCACTATTTGATACAGAGCAGGAACGTGTAGTGTCACAGTTGAAGGTTTCATTACAAAAATATAAGTCAATGGAAGGAACAATAAAGGGATTTTGGGCAATACAGGTAAAATAGTGACAACTGGCGAGAGTAATAATAAGTAGTGGTGCAGCTGAAACAGACTGACATGACACAAGATAACTAACAGAATGACAGAATAGCATGGCAATTTAGGAGGAGGGATTATGAGAGAGGCGGGAAGGTGGGAGAGTGAGAAGACTAAGATAGAATGAGAAAGAGGAGGGAAAGGAAGGGGAAAAAGGGTTAATGGGAGTGCTAAGATGGAACATGGTTGACGTGAATAAGCATACACATCCCAGTCCCAGTAAACTTCAGAATGGATGTGTTCCATTCTTGGATGTTGTTCCATTTAAAGGTCAGTAAAAGGGAAAATGGACACCAGAAGAAATGTGTCTCCAGTCCCAAATGTACTTGAATTTTTAAAACCTTTGGGAAATAGGGAAATATGACAAAATTTGTGTTAAACACCAATTTTATCCTGGAATTTCCCTTCGAGGTCAGGAAATTTCTGTTAATCAGCAAAATGTGTAAAATAAAAATGTCGTAAAATTTGTAGTGAGGCGTTTCATTGAAAATTTATAGGATGGACCTTTATATGTTCCAAAAAATTTTCTGGACACCCTACCGGAATTTCGGGGACATCCTTTTTTAATCACTGCTATCTCTTTTAAGGATATGTTCAAGTTTGGTGTCAATATTGAGTACACGTTTTAAACACATATATTAAATACTTGTTTACAGAAATTTAAACGATAATTATCTCAGGATGGTTCCATCAGAAGCATTGATGGATTTTGAACAGTTACGGGAATTGTAAGTAATGGAATTTTTGAACTCTGATAATTAATTAGATCTATCATTAAAAATATAGTTGTTATGATGAGCTTGACACTTGTTTGATCTAAAACTGCTTATAGCAAAATAAAACATAAATGTGTTAATTGTCGGATTTTTATTATACAAGAATAGTTTAAAGCATTACTTTTGCTACACATTGCATATGATATGGTATTTTTAGACTTAAGTTAGCATTTTTCAATTTATACATAATAGTTCTTCGAAAATTCCAATATTAACAGTAAAACTATAAAATTCATAGTAAAAAAAAAATATAATGAAGTTGTTTGTTGCAAGCTCTTCAGAAGTTCTACAAAAAAATGTGAATTTTTTGCCATTGTTAATTTCTCATAGGTATTTGGAGGGGAATAAGATGTCGAGCATTTCAAAAGAGGATTTCAATGGCCTTCCAAACCTTAAAGTATTAACCTTATCAAGAAACCAATTGCAAATCATTCCTGGAGAAGCTTTGGAGGCACTACCTAACTTAGAATTTCTGTAAGATAACGAAGTCACTCGTATTTCATTGGTTTATTGAGCTTTAAAACCTTCACCAGCATCATTTAAATTTTTCCAGGGATTTAGCAGAAAATAACATATCCGAAATCGGTAATGGACAATTTCAGGAATTAGACAATCTTCAAGCATTGTAAGTAATTTTTCTTATTATTATACCAAATTGACCATGCCCAGTTCTACTTCATATGGCTTTTTATACCAATAAACAAACCTCTAATTGAAGTAATACTGAATAGGTTCTGACCTATTGCTGTCATTGGTTAGCATGCATTGGCTTGAGTTACCTAAAAGTATTCATTGAAAATGCAGATAAGCAATATTTTAAGCCTCGGGCCCTTAAGAGGGAACCCAACCCTATCCTTTTCAATGAGTTGGACTTGCAACGATACTCACAGTTGAATGAGGGAGGTTTGGGTGGGGGTGAGAATTGTTAGGGGTGGCTGGATGGATCAGCAAGGGCATTCGATTGTAGTTTTTCACTTTAAAATGGTAGATTTTTTAAAAATTAAAAAACAAGTTTGAAAAATGTCCGTTATTTTGCACACGCTGCCAGCAGGTGGCAGCATGAGATAGGCAAGTTGTGAGTGCAAAAATTCAAAGTCAAATAATAATTTAATTAAAAAAAGCTACTATTTTAAAGTGAAAAACGTCAATCGAATGCCCTTGCTGATTTATCAAGCTAATTTACACAATTTTTATTTTTATTTAATCTCTTTTTGTTTGGCTGTGAGTGTCATTGCAAATTTACCCATTGAAAGGGATATATACATAGGGTTGCAAGCCCCGTTCATTTTTCTCTTATTCATAAATTACTTCCCAAAGTCGCTGAATTCAAAACTTTTTGCGGATGATTACAATGTATATAATGAAGTGGAAGAAGGTAGAGGTTTCATACCCAAATTGATAGGTGATTTTGTCGTACTGGCTTCCTGGTGCAACGGATGGCAGTTGAAGTTACTATAAATAAGGTGAAATGTGTGGCGGTGCGTTTCTCTCATAAACGGAAAACTTGCCAACCTGAGTACTTTCTGGGTGGTGTTCAACTCCCTGTCGTTGATACTGTAATGTATCTGTGGTTTTATATTACCAAAAAATTCTCTTGGAATCGCCAGTTTACAAAAACTGTCGGTACAGCAAACTAACACTTTATAGATTCATTAAACCAGTATTTCGAGAATTTGCGAAAATTGAAAAGGAAACTGGCTACGCAACTCTGGTTCGGCCTATGTTGGAATATTGCACTCCTATTTGGAGTTCTCACGGGATGGTCAATATTCAGGATATAGAGATGGTCCAGCGTAGGGCAGTCAGATTTGTTAAGGGCGATTACCAGGAGTGTGACAGAAATGCTCCAATCTCTAAATTGGGACACGTTGAGGTCCTGACGCGATATCTTGGGAGTTATTCAAACATTTTAATCTTTCTTGTAATTCACATCTTGTTTCCCATATGTTAACGCCCAACGACCACTCTAGGAGTAGGCAATCACTCAAAACCATTGACCAAGCTTCGTGCCAAGACGAATGCTTACTATTGAGCCTTCTATTTGCATGCGATTAGACGATGGACTAGCCTTCCTGTCGAATGTCCAGATTTAGTTAAAATTCAATCTAACAATTATGTCTAAGTCACAACTGTTGTATGAGCATTCTCCTGAAATTGGGTACATCCACTCTACCATATGGCATTTATTTGCTAGTTTTGTGACTAATTTTCGACTTATGATTTCCAGACAAATAAATTATACCCTTCCATATTAGATTTTTTTTGTTATAAATTGGACCATGTTCTTTTTTTTAAGCAAAACTGACAAGGGAGGGGCTACACTAAAGCGGCAAGAGTCACGGTTGGAAGGTTACCTCCAACTGAGAAGATAGCTTGGCTGCAATGGGGTCATTTCCAAAAAGAATTTGGCATTGTTTGTGTTTGTTTGCCATACTTTATAATAATTTTATGCTAGCTCAACAATTTTCTGGAGGCAATATGTATGCGATTTCTAAAAACAAAAGAAATAATGGAAGAAGGTACTGCTTTTAACCAGCAGGCCAAGCTGATTCAGATAATTATGGTATTCCATTTTAAAAGTATAATTAGGTCCGGCAAAAATATTTTTTGGGCCATATTAATATACAGCATGCATAAATCAAATATGAGTTAAACAAAAATCATAATCAATCTCTACCAGAACAAGCCTTTAGGGAAGAAATATTGTTTTGTTCGCCACATTACTGGCCAGGCAAGGTGTTGACTATGTCATTCTGGACATAACTCATTTTGATAAAATGATAAATTCAACGTCACCATTTTTATGATATATATATATGTGAGAAAAGTAAAACATGGCGCTCCTTTTTTCACAATCTTTTCACGATTTGTAAATTATGAGACCATGTTCATTATTCAATTCAATTTAACTCAGTACCCTACAGGCAGCAAATAAATGCCATATGGCTAGTGTCTGGACCTCAACGTGCCCCAATTTAGAGAGTTGGAGCATTCACACTCGCGAAATGTTGGTAACTGCCCAATAAAATAAATAACACAATAAAATGTTTACATATGAGTTTGTTTTTTAATAGGAACTTAGGCGGAAACAACATCGCGAATATTACCACAAACGCCTTTTTTGGACTAACAACCTTGCAAGTATTGTAAGTATATTCAACTCAAGATTTAAATCAACACATCCTTTACACACATTTGTGTACAGAAAGCAGTACATCGCATAATCTTTCTTTTTTTTTTAAAAAAACCCAAAAAAACATGGTATTTAAATTTTTTAAAAAAACAACACATTTTCAATTAAAGCTAATGATTTAAATAATTGAATCCAATACTGCAAATAAGATTGACTAAACTTTCTACTTTTAAGGTTATGTCTCAAATACATACGGTTTATAATGTAATATTTGTTATTTTATTTGATGTATTGGATTCAAATTTTAAAATGAGAAACTTTAATTGAAAATGTCACAAACATCAACAAAATAAAACTAAAAACATTGCAAAACTAAAATTCACTGCATTTAATTACTGCATAAACATTTCAGAGAGCTGCAACATAATGGCTTACACGACATTCCAAAAGGCATCTCAGATTTGCCATCACTGAAAAAATTGTGAGTATACTTATCAACTATAAATTATAATTAGTTTACCACCTGTGGCCAATTAGTCAAAAATCAGGTGCTTTAGCTATTAAAAATACTGTAGTACAGATGTTATATTCTCAATTATGAGTATCACGTAAATTATACACAGAGGCAGCCCATTTAATTGGTACTTGTCATTCTCATTTTTATTTGTTTACTTGTTGTTAATTAGATTTGTTTCAGCACGCAAAGCTTGCCTATTTTATGTTACAAAAAATTCAAGATTTAAGAAATGCGTTTTGACAAATTTCTTTTGTCTTTCTAGGTCAGTGGCATTTAACAGTATACAAATTGTAAGAGACGGCATTTTTTACAATAATCCATTTTTGGCACATGCCGATTTACTGGGAAATCCAGTGAGATTTATTGAAAGACAAGTTTTCACAAATCTTACCCAACTAAAAATCCTGTAAGTCCTAAGCACGAGGGGAGGTCAAAAAGTCTTGCATATTCGTTTAATATTCTAAAACTAGATGCACAAAAAAAAACTGAAATAACCATTTTAAAGAGCAAGAAATTTGGTTTTAGGTCACTACATGGCACCACAATTCGTGCAGAATTTCGAACAAACTATCAAAAACAAAATGGCGCCTCACTTGAAAGTGTTCAAGCGAGATGAACAACGAAGTGTTATTCGTTTTTCAGTGTTGAAAGGCATGAAACCGAGTACACTGTATAGTGAAATGTTAGGAGTTTATGGTGAGAAATGTCTTCCATCTCTTTGGTTCACTAAAGGACCACTGGAGTGGTCAAAAATTCCAAACAGGCGATGATGGCGTGAAACTTGCAGTTCGGCAATATCTGCATAGCCAACATAACGCATTTTAAATTACAAGAGGGTATAAACAACCTCATCAAACGTTGGGATAAATGTGTCAATAAACTCGGGTCCTACATTGAAAAATAGCAAATTTCCTGCTCATTAAAATTGCTATTTCAGTTTTTTTGTACGACACCTGATTTTCGAATAATAAACGAATATGCAACATATTTTGACCGAACCTCGTATAATCACATACTGGTGATTTCTTGTAACTGCAAATCACTGTCACGTATTGTTAATTTTTAGAATCAAATATCGTGAACAATTTGTGTTAATTATGTATTAAAGTTTTTTAAAAATTAAACTTTCAGAATAATTCCAGAAGCAAAGGAACTACGCACATTTCCTGATCTGAATGGCACGACGTCATTGGAATTTCTTCGCATTGATAGGACACAAATTCAGCACATTCCCAGCGACATTTGTCAAATTTCAAGCAAATTGAAGACGCTGTGAGTCTTAGATATTTTATTTAAGTTACTCATACATAACTCCCGAGATTGAGAGGCGAGCTTTCCTGTCAAGCATGGGTGTAATGCATGGTTGCTGCTATTCCCGAAAAAAAAAAAAAAAAATGTACATTGAAAGTTTGCAAAAGTACAAAATACACTTAATTTGACGACGCTCTACAACTTTTAAAATCGCACTAAGCAGGTTTTCTAGAATCCTCCCATGTTCTTTCCTATTCAATTGTGAACACAAATTTTAATAAATATTGCCATATTGAAGATGTTCGCGATTCCCGCCGAAGTTCTGAATTATGCCTCAATCGTAGTTACCGCACTAAAAATCTTATTTCGAATTAACTAACAAAGGGTTAAGCTAGTCGAGGATAAAATTGAGAGTGACAATAAAGCTTTTTTGTATCTTAGAAACAAATGAAAATTAAATGTTCGATTAAGTTATTGACACTCCAACTGTGACAGATTAATTTTAAGGGAATTTCTTTCCGTTTTCTAAGGTTGTTGGTGTCTTATAAAGTAATACAAATGTAAGTAATTGGCCCCACTAAAAATCTAATTTCCAGTTTAAAAGCGAAAAATGGGCGATTCGATGCTTACTGCGAATATCACGTAATGGCAGCTTAAAGGCCCATTGTGACTGTTCTGTACTACTATACTGCAGTACAGAATTGCAATTATGTTTTAAAGTATTACTGGTATTCAATGCAACTTTTTTATACTATAACCGTTACTGCGGTGAGAACCCTAGTATTTCTCGAGGTGACTTGTCCTTTCTCAAAACAAATATATAATAATTATTTCTATTTTAGAGACCTGAAGTCAAATGCTTTGGATAAGGTGCCATTACTTTCCTCGTGCAAAGAATTAAGGCAACTGTAAGTATCAAAATTCCAAGATTTCTGAAATTCTTCAGTTATCTATTTCCTAGTACAATTTCAGGTTATGCAATTTATGTTGACATAAAAGCTTCGGTAGGACTCCACCATTTTCTTCTTATGAGCGGAAACAATTTATTCCAGAAAATGAGTTTAGTTAGTTACCATTCAAAATGTGTTAGTACTACACGAGCAGTATGATAGTAGAGGTTAACTCTTTTCCTTTTTGCATATGATTACAGTACAGGAAACCGCAATGTAACCCCAAATAGTGCACCCCATTGTATATGTTTTACACTTTCTATTTGTAAATGTCACGTAAACAACATTTCAACGACCTGGATACAGAGTTTCAAGAATCACCTTAAATGGGTCATCATATTTACCCATTTTGGAGTTTTAGGAACTATTTGCAAAATACAATTTTCTATGAATCATAACATTTGAAAAAGAAATATTGTTATGCCTTACATTTATAAGTTATGTAATATGTGTTTTCTTGTTTTCAGACAATTGAGTGGTAATCATATCACGTCTTTGGAAGGCTCCCTGTTTAGTCATCAGAGCTTACTACACGACTTACTTCTCAACAACAACCTCATAGAGATAATAAATCAGCAAGCATTTGTCGGACTTGCACAACTGGAAATATTGCAAGTTTTAAAATTTCATTTATTTGAAAATGGCCAACATTAAGTTGGGAACATAAATCAGTGTTAGTGGATATGATTCAGAAGTTCTTAGTGTAGATTTAATTGTTCTGTCAACTTGGAATTAGCAAAGTTGCATGTTTGATTTTTAGGCACAGCAATCGAGCAATGTTTTTAATGATTGTCCATTTCTGCAATTATTTTACAGGAATTTGAGAGGAAACAGAATTTGCTATATCCACAATGATGCATTCCTACCTCTGAAACAACTTATTTACCTGTAAGTATATCAGGAAATGCATTCATTGTCAAGAAGAGGACAGTCAAAATTAAATGCTAATCAATTTATATTTGCTCTTTTCAGCAATGTTGCCGAGAATAAATTCTCTTTCCTTCCAAGCCACGGATTGGAACATGTATCGCAATTGCTGACATTTGATAATCCTCTATTGCGTGATTTTCCACCATCGTCGTCTTTACCACATGTCCATACCCTCAAATTGTCTTATGCCTATCACTGTTGCCAGTTTATGGTGTCTATGAACACTCAGGAATCTGCAAAAAAGATGGGAAGTACGAGCAATTTACAAGAAACTGTAGTTTGGTTGCCAAAAGAAAAAGTGGATTTAAGTCTCTGGACGGGAAACACCAGTGACCTATGGCCTGTATACCGTAAGTTTTCAACTATCGATGTAACTGACAGAAATGTCGTCATGGCAAATACAGCTAAAAAGATTTCACTACAACTCGAAACAAAAAAATTGACATTAAAATCATATTTATTTAAACAAAGTATTATTTAGTTTTGTAGTTTTTGACCTTGGTCGAAATAAAAAATACTGAAAATAATTGGTCAAGAAATTATTTAAGAAAATGGATAGATCACTTGAATAATGCTCAGAAACTAATACCATTAGACGTACCGGCATCTCTTCTTAAGATAAAGGATATTTTTTTTATATATTTCAGAAAACTTGACGCACAAATTTGGAGATCTGGCTGAAGATTTGTTTGGAAACCTAAATCCAGATTATGTATACCCATACAACCTTCCACAGATGGTCGAGGATTACATTGAAGAAGCTCGGTCACATGATTACCTACGACTTGGTCAGTTAATTCACTGCTCACCTCAGCCTGGTAAGTGAATCATGATGCTCTTTTTAATAAAATTCTACATTAGACAATGAGTTTCAAATATAATTTCAGGACCATTCATGCCTTGCAAGGACTTATTTGACTGGTGGACTCTCCGCTGCGGCGTTTGGATCGTGTTTCTGTTATCGATGATTGGAAATGGGGCAGTCGTGTTTGTCATCATTTTCAGTCGGACCAAAATGGATGTGCCTCGCTTTCTGGTGTGTAATTTAGCCTGTGCAGATTTTTGCATGGGAGTGTATCTGGCCTTCCTAGCGGTGATAGACGCTTCCACCTTAGGACAATTCAAGATGTTTGCCCTGCAGTGGCAATTCTCCCCCGGTTGCCAGATAGCAGGGTTTCTCGGGGTTCTCAGCAGTGAGTTATCTGTATACACGCTCGCAGTGATTACGCTCGAGAGGAATTACGCCATTACCAATGCAATGCACTTAAACAAGCGCTTGTCGATAACACATGCAGGATACATCATGGCGTGTGGGTGGATGTTTTCCATTTTTACGGCATCGTTGCCGTTGTTCGGAATAAGTGATTATAAAAAGTTTGCAGTGTGTTTGCCGTTTGACATCGAAACGCCTTCATCGCTGGCATACGTCGTCTTTCTGATGGCCGTTAACGGCATCGCTTTTCTAATACTCATCGGCTGCTACTTGAAAATGTACTGCGCCATACGTGGATCGCAAGCGTGGAATTCCAACGATTCTCGTATAGCTAAGCGCATGGCTCTGCTAGTTTTTACAGACTTTGTATGCTGGGCGCCAATCGCGTTTTTTTCATTGACAGCCGCATTTGGACTACAGTTAGTCACTCTTGAAGAAGCCAAAGTATTTACCATTTTTGTGTTGCCCTTAAACAGCTGTGCAAACCCCTTTCTGTATGCTATTCTTACCAAACAATTTAAAAAGGACTGCATTTTAATCTGCAAATCCATCGAGGAATCGCGAGTCACTCGAGGCATTGGGAGGTGTCGCCATAGTTCAAATTTTTCTAATCGCCAAACTCCCGCGAATACAAACTCTGCACTGGAGCGCAACAGTAACAACGGCCACGTGATTTGCAGCTGCTCGCAAGGCAGCTCTGATGGTGGAGTGGGAAGAACTACAAGCACCACACAAGATTTCCTGCCAATGCCCCTCCATCATCGATGGCAACTGTTCAAACTTCGATTTCTCTTGTGTCTGTCGGTGGATGAGACCGAACCTTATCCATCAAATGAGTATGCATATGCCATTGCCGAAATTCAGAAGAATCAACAGAGGCATTCCAGGAATCTGAGTCTATCAAGCGACAACTTCAGCACCTCCAGATCAGACAGTTGGAGGCAAAAGAGTATCCCTCTCCGCATGCTTGAGAAGAACAGGAGGAGCTCGTGGACCATCACAAGGAAACCATCCCAAGACAGCAACTTGTCAAGCAGTAGAAACGATTCTTCATCAAACACGCCGTCCACCTCGACGTGGAGAGTTTCTCGCTCTAGCGTCAGCAGCGACATGTCTGGAAACAGTCATCAACAAAGGTGCAATTTAGGAAACATTCGTGAGCGAATGACTTCTGTAGCATCCTCAGGCACGCAAGAAAATTGTTTGGGAATGCTTTCATTGCCTCATAATTCTCACAACGCTAACGATGCTACTCATCTAAACAATTATAACAGGGAAAGTGCTACTGGAAACATAAACCCCATTTCAGAAGTTATTAAAAACGATGGATGCATTAACCATGCACTGCCGACGAGCGCTCGGCCCAAAGTCAAGTTAAAACGGCAGTCTGCAGTAATGGAAGAAATAATTATTCCACAGACTCTCCACACTATTCCAAGCGACGACAATGGGAAGTCGACGAATGAAAACTCATTAGATTCTGGAGATGAATTAACCACCGTGAATACTACTGCCATTAAACCCCAACAAGAGCAACAGTTATCGAAGCAACTGCAAGATAGAACTGAGGCCAATGTGCCTAACAGGTTTTTCGCACAAGATCTTGCTTTAAAGCCCCAAACACAGCCAGAAAAACTGGACAAAGACTCTAGCCATGTTTATTTAAACCAGGAAAACTCAAAGTCGGCACTCTTCAGGCAGACAAATTCCAATTTAAGTAAGAGGCACGCTGACGATATTGAACATTCACCTTGTATACGACTCTCGCGTGCATCTAGCCTGACAAATGTGCGCATTTTAAATATTCCCAATTTTGGAAAAACATTTATTAATGCATCATCCTCACAAAGTGTGACTAATGCTGCATCACCAAACGTACAGCAGGACAGTAAGCAGTTATGCCAAACACATTTATCCCAAAGTGATAACATTCTTATAAAGCAGTTACCAAGAAGTTCGTATCAGGATTTAAATAAAAACGAGTTTTACAAGGAACTATCTAGAATGAATTTATTAATGGACTCCCAAGAGGATGGCGCACACTTATTAGCCAAAGCAAATTTTCATAGTTGAAAGTTACGCATCTTTTAATAATAAATTACTAAATCGAGTTCATTTGCATCCGTCATGTTATTAATCCAATCAGTTTTAGAATTAAATAACTTGTGCAATTGTCAGTATACTGATAAAAAATGAATGACGCATATTAATCCGCACAATGTTTGAGTTGAAATTCAATTTCTATTATTTAAAGTAGCTGTACGAGAAACGACTTTTCTGAAAGCGAAAGAAAATATTACGAAGGTCAATGCCAACAATGTATACATGTTTTCTATTCAAGATACGAAAAACAGGATGTTCCTAAGTGTAAAATTTCATGTTTGTAATTTTATATGAACGAGTTGTTAATTGTTTTAAATATTTTCTTTTAAGTCAAATTGATGTTTGATACACTGTGTAAGTTGCGAATATTAAACTTGTGCCATATTTTGGATAATTCTGACTATGTAGAGATATTTTTTAGCAGTGATGAACCGAGCACACTTGTATGTTTGCAAGGATATATCAAATCATACAAATAACGACGGGCCTGAATCAATGACACGGCCACGAACTTGTTAACTTAAGACTACCGTTTTATGAAAAGTTCATGTCGGTCATGCCACGGCGCTGCTGAATTCACCCTCTCTGATACCGAAAACAAAGTCTTAGCCCTACGTCAAAAATATATAAACAAGCTTCTATGGATCTTCAAACTGATCTACTGCATGTATGAAATTACTCTTGAATAGATATTGAATTTTTTTAAATGTGACATTTAATTATCATATATCAATTACACTCCATCACTTCATCAACATACATTCTCCTCTTCCCACTTAAAACACCTGGTGAAATATTTTTCATCTAAATCCAGCTAAAACCAAATTTTTGCTGAATAACATAGCTGTACGAAATATAACATAAGGATTCAAAGAAACTTTTAATTTAATCAATATAAAATGTTGATCACGTAAAGCTCTTCGAAAATGAGCATAATACAAGAAAAAAAATTCTAACAGTTTCTACATACATTTAGCAAAAATAGAAATAATAAAATGAAGTCATGGTTTCGGCGATGACCTTTGGCACGTTATGAAAATATCATGTTATTTAAATTTGTTATTTTGTTGTTTTTAAATTTGAACTAAATCTAGAACACAATGTAAAGTGATTGATATTTAAAGAAACATTTATAATAGTTGCCATGGGAATACAAAGAATAGTTTGCATTTCCCAAACTTTCAAATTGGGCAAAACTGATCAAATATCATTCACATTCATTCTAAATTCAATATTTTCAGAAAATGCCTTCCTCAGGTCTTCTACAACATTTCTATATGTAATTACACAAAAATCGGATACCCCGTTAAAAAAACAGCAGTTGCAACTATAAAATCACCAGGAAAAACATCAAGTAGTAGTACATAAAAATAAGTTTCACATTGTTCATTAGCCAATCAAGGCAGTAAACTAACCAAGATGACAGTAGGATAATACAATAAATAGATTGCATTCAATTTGAATGAATATTTACCAGAATAACAAATAATTACCTTACCTATATTTTAATTGCAGCAGTAGTCAAGAAAAATATCCCAACATCACGCTAATAGAACATAGTTGTTATCAGCAAATCCATATAATATCATCACCGGTTGTCTGGAAAAATACAACAAATAAGCTTACTAAAAAAGGATAAAAAGTAGAAAATGTTAAAATTATTTTAATTTGATACTATTATAATATTAATATGGAGGGTAAATTGTTACAAAAAAAAATAATAATAACGATTTAATTTTAGCCATTACTTTACTTCTATAACCATGAAAAGACATTTTTTGTATTTTAGATTTGACAAAATACCTATCCCTCGCTATAAGGCCTTTCGCTATAACTGCCTTTTTTAATTATGGCACTTTTTCGATTTACAGCCCACAATGCTTCGTTATACGGCCAAAAAAAAGCAGTAATTAAAGAAAGTGGCCAAAAAATGTGATAAGTTACCCAAATTTGCACAAACAAGGTCAGATTTGGCTAACAATAAAACAACTTATGGGTTTCACTTCGTTCAAGAAGGAAAAAAATAAAAAAATCACAATGCCGAAAAAATCTATTCGTTATACGGCTTTTCGCTTTACAGCCAACTTTTCCCGGAACGTATCTAGGCCGTAAAGCGAGGTATGGGTGTGCAAGTAAAGGCTCACGTCACGTTATCAAGCCTCAAAACAAATAATTGTGCTAGTAAGATGAAGTCGCCAGCTATGAGATAGTTAAAAACTGTTTACCTTTTCTCAAATTTGACTTTGCATATTTCTTCGCAAATATTGTTGATGTATTTCTTGCACTTCAGATTTCTAGAAATCAAAATAAGAACATGATATAATTCACTAATTAAAATCATGCAAATAACACGATTTTACTTAAATGTGAGCTATTGCGATTCATGTTTATCACTAATAATGATACAAATTTAATCAAAATCAAGCGAATTTAATCAAAATTATACTAAAATAAACTACATGTGATGCTAAATAATTTTAATTGCAGGCAAATAATAAAATAAAACAATTAACAAAGCAAAAATGTAAAATTCTTGTAGACCGGAGATTTGTGAACACACAAAACTAAACTTACAGTTCGGTGACCTTATGGACGCTGTTTTGAAAATCAGCTTCGGTACCATCAATCTGAATAAAAAATTTTTTTAAAGTGATACGGTGTTAAACAGTGAGATCATATAAGAATACCTTTACATATTACACTTACTTTTAAACTTGCTGCTAAAGCTTTTATAGCTTGAGAGTTTAATTCCACTGCAATAATATCTATGTGAGTTTTTGGTGAAAAACAACTTAACAGACTGTTTAGGTGAGCCATAATCTATAAATAAGCATTAACTCATCTATTACATACATCTACAGTATTTGACACTATTTTAACTTAAAAAAGTGGAGCTAATAATACCTGTCCTTCAATGCGCCTCCTATTAGCTGCTGGTAGTTTTTCAACATATGTAACAAACGTAATGTTACACTGGCTATATGTTGAGGTATAACTTTCATTTCCGCTCTCACTTTCGCTTTTGGTTCTTGGAGCGTGCATTTTCTGAGATACGAAATCCACAACTTCGGAATGTGGAACTTTTTTTTCAACGTATCTGTCTTTATCCGGCCATCTAACCTATTAGAAAAAGTGTAATACAACATATTTCAATATCAAAAAGTTGATTATGCAAAATTTGCAAAATATTAAACAAAATGATCTTTACCCTACAGAAACCTGCATCTGAATCTTTCAAAACAATCATACAAGTAGCACAGAAATCTTTACACAAGTCTTGAATTTCTTCTAGGGATCGAAGCGATTCGTACAGCATATGTGCCGAAATATTAGCATTCCACAAATCTCTCACAACCGCACTTTTCTCTTCCATAAGTGGTTTGTGTCCTAGTGCACAGACGAGTACATCAAAAGATCCCATAGGTTGAAACTACAAAAGCAATTGTTAATATATTAGAATGCTAAATTGTAATATAAAAACTCATTTAAGCAAATCCAAAATTACTTCATCACACTCCAACAAAGCAGAGACTAATCTTTCTAACGCTATGCTAACTCCGACAGCCGACTGATTAGCATCTCTGGTTCCAGAAATGCCCATTAATGAACGTGTTTTCATGATCTACATTTGAAAAAGTTAAAAACAAAGAAGAATTTAGCAGGTATACAAGATAAAAATCTTCAAATTAAGATTAATAGATAAAACAAATCTCAACGTAAATTTTACAGAAATTGAATAATTAACATACCAATTGATCATAGCGTCCTCCTGCAGCTAGAATGTCTAATCTGTCGTTCTTTTGTTTCTTCTTCAGCTCACAAACAAATTGAAATATTGGCCCAGAGAAATGGTGCACGTTTTTAAAAAAAAGACTAGGCGAAACCACAATGTCAACATTGAGACCCAATGCTTTGGCATTGCTGAGTAACGATTCCAGCTCTCGTATCCCTTGCAAGATTAATTTCATTGCTTCTCCTTTTCTTAAGTTGTGTTTTATGTAATGATACATCGGCTTAATTGATGATCCCTCCAATGAAATTAGTTTGCACAATGTCGTTGCAGTGTGCTCAGAAATATTTAGAGCAGACATAAGCTGAGGCACCAATTTCTGCTTGTTGAAATTTTCTGCCTGTAATGCAACCCAAATTACCCAAATTAATACTCCATCACACTATTATTTCAACAACAAAAAATGCGTAAGGATATTAATTAGATCAAAGTTATGCAACTTTTAAATACAAATAACGGAGAACAATAACAGAAATTCATAATCTCAAATATGAAATAAAAACGCAAAGTTAGTATGTGTTGGAAATTCTTACTTTCGCTTCTGTTAATATAGAATAAACTTCATGTTTATCTTCACTAATATCACAGTACATCAATATTCCTTTTAAAATTAAAGTATGACTCAGTCGAATAAAGTTATGTCGATGTTGTAGGGTGGGGAACTCCGAAAACAATTCCTTGATAACAACAAGAACTTCCGCATCTGCAATCAGACTAAAGAAGATCATTTTGTTTAAAATTGTACGGAAGTCCAAACCCAAAAACCTTCCTTCTCAATTCTTTGCTCGACTAATTACCTTCCAGGATCTGGCGTGACGATGTCAAAAGCACACTCGTAAAGCGTTTTAGGATGAAGGCCATACACCTTGCGCTCCCTATAAACTGGAGCAATGTGATACCTCTTGAGAAAGGTGACCTTATTCTTCACAATAAATCTGGTGAACGGAACTCTAAGATCGTGTGGCAAGGAAACGACCCCTCCGCCATGATCAACCAATTTCACGCAGTATTCGTTACCCTCATACAAATTTGACTTCGGCATCAAAAACGAGCTGTTCACAGATATTGCCCCTAAATTTAAAAAAGACAGTATTTAATTACTAAAGTTTTCACAAAACCTTTTCGACCGTAGCAAGAAACTAAAACTTTGCAAACCATGTCTTTCAAAGACCTTCACCAAGGTATCGTTGACAAACTTTTGGGTCAGAGCACCTCTGTTGTTAAACGATCCTTTATGCATGTCTATGTCATAAGTAACATCTGATGCAGCTGATACCTCTTGGTCAAGCAATGAGGAGATCTGTAGTTAGATGAACAAAAAACATAACTTACAGAAATACCAATTTGATAATTCACTAGAAAAAGATTGATTTATTATAAACTGACAACATGGAATAGGACTATTCAACAAAGAACTTTTTGTGTCACGAAATCTCATGATGATATAAATAGCAAATTTAAGTTTTGTTACATTTAATGCTGTGAAATGCATACAAAAATATCTTTGCCGTTTAGTGTTAACAAAAAGATTTTTGCCGGTGAGCGTAACAAAAAGATGTTTGCCGTTGAGCGTAAACAAAAAGAAGTTTGCCGTTGAGCGTAAACAAAAAGATTTCTGCCGTTGAACGTACACAAAACCCACTTTCATATTGTAGCATGTTGTTGTTTTTTTCCTCGTTAGACTATAACAGTTTTCTCATAGTTTATGCCGCAAACACCAAATTTTCTTGTTGTTGTTTTCCATAAAGAAATGTATGCCAAATAAAATTTCTCGAGAGGTCCTATTGGCAAGTTAATCAGCGAAAGAAATACAGTTTTGGATGCCCATAAGCAGTGGCAGCTTGTAGAAAAAATAAGTGGGGGTGCTGCGGAGTAATGCTGCGAAGCACGTCAGTCCTCAATGCGGGAGCAAGAGTGCTCTGCTCTCTCTCCCTCGCATAGTTGCATACAATTTTTTTTAAATTTCTTTTCATTAACTGGGGGATGGCTAAAGAGTTAATTAAATAAATAACAAAATAGATTAAGAATAAATTAAATTTGAAAGAATTAAAGAAAAAAAGACTAAATATTATCGATGATATCCAGTGATGGGGGTGTTGCAGTTCCACAGTGCCCATACACGAGCCGCCACTGCCCATGATCCTTTACAAGGATTTAAAATTCCAATGAGTAAGATTCCTGTGTTGAAAAGTCCGGTCACTAATAGATACTTTGCAAATTGATTAGGAGCCTATGATTAAAGAAATAAATGGGTCATACCATGTGTTTGTAAGCTTTACTTTGGGGATTTGAAATAGTATGCCTAAGCATTTCTTGCAGCTCTGCTTCCTCTATTTGCGGGGGTGGCAGATATTTTGACTGTAGCAATTCTTGTGAAGTTGGTCTTTGGTTGGGATCATGATCAAGTAACCATTGTATGATGGTAATCTGAAAAAAAGTTTAGCTGTTAGCATTATAACAACAGAACACGTTATGCAGCATTGAGTTAGAGGATTAAAATAATATATACTTGTGACAACTTCTCATTCTTATCAAAATCTGGAGGAAACGTGATTTCTGGTTTACGCAATTTATTAAGGACTACGCATTTTTCCATCGCCGTGCTTAGAGGAGGATAGCACATTTCGAAGAAAATGATGCCCAAGCTATAGATATCAATTTTCTAATTTCGAAAGCATGAAAAACATTAATACAACGAATTTTTTGGCAACATCTTATTCCTTGGATTAGCATTTTCAGTACCTGGTTGTACACTGCCTGTTGTGCCTGGACTTCAGGGGCAATGTATAAGGTTGTCCCCACCAATCCAGTTTGACTATCGCTGTCAGTTTCATCTGAACTTGATCTTTGCTCTGGCATTATCTTTTCAAGCAGTTGGGGGGTGTCATGTGCAATACTTGTGGCCAAACCAAAATCACCAATTTTGATATGATTGTGAGCATCCAAAAAAATGTTCACTGGTTTTAAATCTCTGTGAATCATTCCCTAAAATAAAAAATAACACAGTCCAGACAAAGCATTAATGCAACTTTTAAGATTGATACAAATTCAGTATTTATCATAATTTACCTGCTGATGGATGTGCACCAAGCCTTCCACAATTTCTCTAAACAGTTGCCAAACTCTTGCTTCATCTTTGTATAAACCATTGGAAATTGCATCCAGCAAGGTATTTTTATCACAAAACTCCATCTAAAGTAAAGACGATGAAAATTGAATCAATCAAGAGGAAGAAAAAAAGCAGCCAAAAATGTTTAATATTCTTGTCAAGATGTAGAACTTTATTATTACTCATGAACGGCATATAATCTACAATCTTGATTATATTAGAACCATGTTCAAATAACACAAACTTCCATTGTCATGCTAGTTTTACACGATCAACTATAGCTTGCATCTTAATGTAAGAACTCTGGTACACGAGCGTCGCGATTCCTCTGCGAATACAGTTTTTGAATCCACAAAGATGTTATTTTGCACTGGGGACTGCACAGTAGTTACGCAGTGGGGATCGCACACACGTGATCTTCCCCAATTCAAAACAACATTCCGCCGAATCGCACCGTGTGCCAGTCTTTAAGTTGTTGTATTCTTTGCTTTTATCAGATATGATCGCAAAAAAATTCTACTTGCTAACATCGTAAGAAATTACAGATTTCCGTTACAGTTTATTTAAAAAAGTCATTTTATAGGTAGCGCAAACACAATTTTTCTACTCGCTAGCTAACATGTTTTAACATGAAACTTTCAATTACCTGAATATACATCAACTGCTTCAATGTTTGCATAGGGCGTGGTTTTTCAACAACTTGCTTGCCTTCATTGTCCTGTACAACTTCAGCTGTACTTGTAATACTTTGTTCGAAGATAATACTGTTTGATGCATCGGAGTAACGCCTAAAATAACAAAAAATAAGAAGCATATAGCCGCCTGCAGCACAAAGCAGCATAATTAAACAAAATTCTACATTTGGATATCACTAACAAAAATAAGGTTCCAAATATATCTTCATCTTCTTCTTCTTCATCAGAACTACTGGAGTCCTGCTCGTTACCAGGTTCATAGCTGTAGGAAACGCTCCAAGCACTTGAGCCCTCAATTTCAGAAGCTGGTGCAGGACTAAAACAATAGTTTTAAATTCATTTAAAATTTAAAATCAATCATCCTTTAAATAGATAAAGCATTACCTAGTTAATGCTGGTTTTAACAACTCTGGAATAAGTGATGGCGCCTTCTGACTCGGTATTTCTTCAGATGTAATGTCTTCAGAAGAAGAAGACTCATCAGACGCGTTGTTCAAATATTCAGTTTCCAGCCAAGAATTATAGTACCTATTTTATAAACAGCATGCCATTTTCCTAAACAATATCTTTAGCACAGAAACAATTACTATTTGGTAATTTAGCAGATAGTTTACCTTGTTACATTTTCATGATTGAGACGAGAAAGATGTTTAACTTCCCGCATAATTTTTCGGTTGAGTTGCTTATTACTTGGATTGAGCTTAATGCACTTTATGGCATATATTCCACAGTCAAGTTTGTTACGAGCCTAATCGTGGAAATTAATCATTAGATAAGATTTAACATTGATTTTGTACCAGAAATTTATACCAAAATTCACTGCAAAAAATAACAGACCTTATAAACTGAGCCAAATCCTCCTTTCCCAAGAAAACTAATGACTTCAAACTCGTCGTGAAAACGTGACAGGATGCCACTTGAATGGCTTGGAATTGGTATTTGCATCTGTATTGGAAATTCTATTTCTGCAAATACGAATTCAAAACAATTGTGTTGATTAGATTAGGAATCAATACAGAAAAACAAATAAACAAGTATTTTTCAAGGAAGCACTAAAAGAAATGAAAGAATAGATTGTTAACTGCATAAAAATTCTGACACACAATAAATTATTGAAATAATGGCCCCAACAGCCCTGATCAGCTTCTTCAGACTTTCACCTGTTTAGGCCCGATGTAGACGTCAGGTTTTCGTTAAAATTTATTTAAAAAAAAGTCATTTTATAGGTAGCGCAAACACAATTTTCCAACGTTCGACCGGTGGAACCTTTCGTCGAGTTAATCTTTTTTGTATGTTTAGAATATAACATTTTATGTTATTTTCTGCAGGCGTCAACAGGTGGTGTTTGCTTGTTGATTTTTAATGTTGACCTATTTCAGGAGCCTTCAACACCTACCTGGGAATTTTGCTTACGAGGGGGAACTTCCACCCCCTCTCGAGAGCTCGAGGTCTTTCACTTGCAACAATCAACACCAGACCTCGGTGTAAACTCTCATCCGAAAGAGCCGCCACTTAAGGAATTTCTCCCATCCGTAAAAATTCCCACCAAAATTCCCACTCGACCTGGGAGTGAACCCAGCATCATAGGATCGAGAGGCAAGCACGTAACCCACTTGACTGTCGGCGTGGGCAACCGTGGTGTGCAGCGCACGATGCCAAACCGTGTACTTAGGCACTGACAGTCTCGCTGTTCCTCATAATGGGACCAAGGGGAACGCCGGGAGAAAATGCCTGTTCAGCGCACATTGGTTGGCCACAGATTAATGTAAGATGCCGCTTAAAAGAAATGACCTTAGAGAACCGGAGAGTCGTTGTTTGCACAAATCGACGGGTGCGAACTTTACGTCTGCATCGGGCCTTGGTGCTCTGAAAACGAGCGTGTTTTTTTTTTTTTTTTTTGAACGAGGCATACACTCGTTGGCAGACTGAAACGCCAAATGTATCTCCCAAAATGGAAATTACTTTTGAGTAATTGCTGAGCTATGTGTGCACCAAATGATTCTGGAAACATTGAACCATCGTTGTATACATATCACACAGCACATGGTGTATAAATTAAAATAATATTTATTGGTAAATGACATTTTAGAAACTAACTGCACTGCCGATAATAGACTTACCTTTCATAACTCGTTCCTCGATTTCAATATGAATTGGGCTCACTTCACTTCTAAAATCTAGTTCTTTCCAAAGAGATGCTGGCTTCATGAAACCATGCTTCAATAATTGTTCCGCATTCCACCTCCCTTGATCAGAAGCCAGACATCTTCATGAGGTGAGAAAAAATGATATTTTATTTTGGAATTCTTGTGCTAAATTTCAATAAATAACTTTAAATTCATAAGCAATTTTAAAGCATATTTACTTTTCTAGGAAGTCTTGCAAAGCCAGCGGAAATGTACTTGGAATATCTGGATTTGCAGAATTCACAGCCTCTCCCTGTGCTAAAGACAAGCACAATATTCCCTAAACCGAAAATAGAAATAAATATTTTGCACGCATTTCAATACAGTGCATTGCATATTTATCCGGACACGGTCAATTCGCATCGTAATTAAGTCACAACACATCATATGCAAATA
>JAQGAE010000566.1:0-33753 GCA_034696685.1 Julus scandinavius | reverse complement strand
ACCAGGAGTAACTATTCATAAGCTGGTGCAATGCAATTGGCGAAATGAATTCACCATCTTTTATTGACCCGAGTATAAATTAAAAACAAAACTACATCACATACTAGGTTAGCTTAGAATCAATTTCGAAATTTGCCATGATCAACTATTTAGCTTAATTTGAGATGTAGACTTTTAGAATAGATGCTTCAAAGTAAACAAAAATTATGCACACCCATATCAACTTGGTTAAAGAATAAATATTTGTTGGCCAACCAAGCAGTTATTTGCAACCTGACCTAATGAGCTTTCTCCCCAATGGAACAATAGTTTTACTAATCCTCCAATTTCTCTTAACACAAAGTACACGTGATACCCAAACATAAGAATAATAATTATCTATCTTTATTAACAGTAACTCACTATCATGGGATATTAAATTACTGCCATGTAGAAATGGCATATGATACCCAAAACAAGAAGAATGGTTATCTTTGTAAACTTTTACTGGTTTTATGGGATTCTAAAGTGTGGAATTGGAGTTGAGGCAGCTTTGCCCAGCTGCTCCTTTTGAACAGAATCATCAGATTTTGTTTGTTTGTTTGTTGTCATTATTTGGATATCCAGCAGCCCCTAGCTAGGTAAAGAATACGATAAAATTTAATAATGTCGACTTTTAAGCTTTTAACCTTTCATCTTGATTACTTGTACTACTTCCCTCCAAATGTTAGTTAAGTGTGCATGTGTTTTATATTGTACAGGTTCTGTTATTCTTGCAAAACTTATGCTTAATTTATCGAGTTAAAGCACCGTATATGCTAAGCGAGTAACAACAATGATTATGTTCCCTTTTTTATCCACCTTTTTATGAATTTCTCCTTATTGATGTCAGAATTTGTAATCTTAAGTATTTGATAGATTAATGTAAGTGGCATAATGTAAGTAGATAATGAAAGATGATTGAGCCATGATGTTTGAGATTTGCCATAAGTATTAGAAAATTGAGGCAGGTGAATCGCTTAAATTATTTATGGGCTTATTATTATTTTTTGCTAAAAAAATCGTAGAAAAATCCATTGCGTTTCTTTTAACATGGTTAGCTGATATAAATAATCGTTTTTTTTGGTTTTTTTATCATGGAGACATTTTGAAAATAGTTGTTACCATGACGATTGTCACATATATTACAGTATAGTGAAATTTCCCATGATTAAAGTGAAATTTTAAGGTATATAATTCGTTATTCGAATATCGCCATTTAAATGCTAAAATTCTCCAATTCATGATACAATAATAGTGGCAGTTTTGGATATATGTACAGAAGCAGACATGCGGATCGAACTTAAATATATCTAACAAACAGCAGAATACAGTATAGAAATGTTTGTATTTCAAATAATGCCTTTTTTTCTAACAGAAAAGAATATTCTGCAATTAAATTGCAGTTTTTGTACAATAACTTAAATTAAATACTTATTGCATTTTTACCTCAGCGGAGATTCTGTCATTTGAAAATGCGAAAATAATGCCATTTAAAATTAATTATACCAGTAAAATTTTGTAGATTATCTCCTGGGTAATGTATGTAAAATAAAATTGTTTTTTCAAAAGTAAAAATGGTCAGAACATTTCGAAAAAGATTAGCTCATGGTTCGTGACAAATTATGAAATAAATGCAGGTAGAAATATGTATTTGTATTGTTATTGACTGCTTTAATTTCATTTTCTTGTGCAATATTATTTCCAAGCGTGAGAAATGGAAACAAATTGTGGGTAAGGGATATTTAAGCCATTGGATTGCCTGCAGTTTGTAACAGATCTATGTAAGCAACATTTCATTTAGTTTTATTCATTATCGTCCTTAATTGGTGGAATGCTTGCATGAACAAGACGATAAATTGCATTTTGTATCATCAGGTTCGCCTAATTGCTCGCACGATGTACAAGAATCAATTATGCATCTTGTTGGAAGTCAATTTTGCATGAGATTGACCATTATTGTTTCTCGAGAAGTTATAAATGTTGCATGGAAATGATTGGCCTGATGAATTATTTGCCAACGTTTCTGTCAGCTGGTTCGGTTTCTACTGATGAGGATGAGAATGACCACGTTAACCATGTTGGAACAGAACGAGAGGTATTCCGTGAGGGAGAACTACAGGAAAATTAAATTACTATGGGTTGATAGATGGATGACCAAGAACTGACTGACTGACTGGGCAAGGAGGCGATGTGCACGCATTGAATGGGATCAAAATACGACGTACGTGAGGCGTTTCTTGTTCATTATTGAATGAATTGAGCTATTCATTATTTATGGTCACTCCAAATGGTGGATAGTTGCTTTTAAATGTTTTGTTTACAAGAAATACAAGTCATTTTTCTGAAACATCAATTTAAAGGAGACTACGTTACATAAATGAAACGTTCCCTAAATCAAGACGCACCATTTGATTTTCTTTCGGTTGACAAGTTTGGTTTAGAAGCATACAATAATTTAACAACGATCCTGTCTACAGAAAATCATCACACTGTTACTGTAGATGTGAAGACATCTACAGAATATTCTACACTATATAGACATTATGTTTTAGTGTTATCATTTGCATGGTTATTGAGCATTAATACATTTGTGTTGTCATCATATATTGACAATGTGGCAGTGTTGTACGACTGTTAAATTTTTAAAATAAGACGTTGAGAACACCTGTATCTTATGTAGAATTCGTGGTTTCATTGCAGATCAAATACAGGGTTAGTTACAGGTAATTTTTAATAATTTACTACAATTTGCATCTTATGCATACTAGTTGTCTGATTGCATGTTAATCTGTCTGCTCTAAAGTATAGGGTTCACTTTTCGTATGCATTCCAACGCATCTCTAATTAAATCGAGTAATTTGAAAGGTTTTCTTTGGATTATTTCATCCTTCATAATGCTGTTTTACAATGTATGCCAAATTATTTGCTAACTACATGCAATATGCAGTCTTAGCAAAGCTTTGTGTATTTAGCTATAAGTGTCAGCCATAAACCGGCCATCATTAAACTTTATGCATAATTTAGCGTTAAGCTTGTCAGTTAATTCATTGTCAGGCATGTTCATCAAAATTGCTGTTTGCTCAATAGCATCAATAAAAAGCTAATTTACTAGTGCTTAAGCATTAGTAAAGAGCATTTTTAATACTAATATTGAATTTATAGAATAAAATACTGAACTATGCCTGAATTGGTCATGCAGAAACGTATGCACTGTGCACCAAATTCTCATTTTTATACAATTTTGAATTTGAATTTTTTAAATGCACATGTATCATCATTAAATATGGATGTACATATGTGCATATACGCATAATGGGAATAATTTATATTTGTGTTATTTTTCTAAGTTAATTCTAGAAAAATACACTACCAATGCATATAAAACCAAAATTGTGTAATATTTGCTAAAGAAACACAATTTGCTTTCAGTATGGCTTTTGGTGTGCTTATGCCTAACAGGTTTTGCTTTTTGTGCAACCTGTAATGCAGAAGTCTAAGAAAATGGTGAAAAATGTATACGTGTCAGCGTTGGACCTTATTTATTTATGAACGATGCATCAAAATCGATTTATCTTTAAAATATCTTTGCTGTAAAAAGTGACCATGTCAGAATTAAACAAAGGAAGATGAACGAGCATATCTTGAAGAATGCGATGGCTGATACCATTCGGCCATCGTGATTTGCGAGCTGAGGCGCTTATTTTTTATTTCATAATTTAGAAATAACGGCCTAATATATTTGGCAGCCATTTTTATAGGAAATTTGACAGAAAACGATGTTGGCATCCTTCAACGACAAAAGCTACTTTACTGCTTACACATAATAGGGGTTTTATAGTTATATAAATCTTACATTCTAAATGGACATCCAATCCATTTTTTTCTGATTGGCCACAAATTCGCCTTTTAGTCTTTTTATGTCTGCTGAGCTCTATAGCTATACATTCTATGAACTAAAACGGAGCTCACACTGCAATAACAACCAACGTCTTAACCTCCACTATAATAATTTTCGAAATATTGTACAATTAATCTTTTCGACAATGTGATCGTGATTTAGACTAAAAGTATGAACTTCCGAGCTTCTTCTGTGTACAAATAAGTTAAGACGATTTATAGGAGAGAGGAAATTTATTCATGTAATCCTCCTGATCGAGTTTTACAAATAAATAAAATAAATAAATGTACGTACATACATGCACAGGAGCTGTACAGAATACAGTAGAACCTGTTTAAATGCATCCTATGTAAATGAATAACCTCCGTAAATGCATAAAATGTGTCGGTCCCGATTTGGTAACCCGTGTATAAATGTACCTGTCTAAAAGCATACTTTTCACCGATCCCAAGCGTATGCATTTAGACAGGTTCTACTGTAATGGAAACACCAGATACACACGAACTAAAGTACAATTCCATTGTGTTATAGAATACTTTCTTAAGCCTGGTCTACACTCCAAACATATACAAACACTCAAGACAAACGTGAAACAATGAATATATCAACATGTTGTATCTACGGAAAAACTGAACAAATTTGTCCAGTTTTGTCGCTTTTACCAAACATTCAGGGCCGCATTTGAGCATATGGCTGAGCATGCGCAATAAAGTGGCAACATTTTTTCCTTTGATCCGGACCACCTCCCGAGCGATCGGCGAAATGTTACCGAAACCATGGTTCTGGCAACAACAAAATGTCATAAGTTTGCTCAAACGTCACGGTAGGCATACTTATTCATTATTTGTTTCAGCAAACCATGTTGCCTTCATTGGAGACTCGGCTTTATGCTTAGTACACATTAGAGCAAACACGAAACAGAAACAATTTCAATTTGTCGAAACGTAGTTTTGTGAACATATTTTCATAAACAAGTTTGTCCAAATATAGTTGTCCACATCAAAAACCCATTTTAAAACAGAGGAAATATTTGCTGTTCATGGTTTGTCTGCTACAATGGCCAAAATCTGCATTTGCTTTAGAAAACATGTGGGGCAAATTTGGTCAATGCTTACTACGTCATGGTATACTGTACAGGCCTTGGTAGGAGCGCCTTGACCAACAAGCATGTTTTCCTTTGATCTACACTGCCTCTTGAGCAAACACCACCCGAAATGTTTGCTAAAAATACGTGATTTTTTTTTTGGCAAAAAAATTTGCTGAAACTTGCTTGCAGAAAACTGGTGAGCAACTTTTTATCGCAAACATGTTTACACAACCCAGTTTCTGTTTCGTGCTTGCACTAATGTCTACTAGGCATTAAGATGACTGTCACGAAGTTTGTGATATGAGATGGATTGATCTCATGTTTTATTCCTTATTATAACTAAGTAGCTATGGCTTTAAAGTTTAGTATATTTATGGGCCATTTTTAAACTCCATGCAGTGACTCACCTTTTGAAAAACCTTTGTGCAATGACAACGTCAGTTTAACCATATGCATAGTATGGTTGCTGTACACATGTGTGTTTGTGTGTGTTTCACTACCTCTGCCACCAGGGGGCTTTATTACCAAAACCATAAATAACACCTCGATTTGGGCTTGACGAGCTATTGATTTCATGCCGCCAGATTATTAGTCTACCTAAAAGGAGGCTATGTTTATACCCTTGCTGGAAACATGTCTTATTTTATACCCTGTGCGAAAATGGGTTCTATAATGACGTTTATTTGTAGAATAAGTCTGGAAAAACGAATAGCAGACCTCCTTGTGCCGCCTTGTTTACCTTTACAGCTGACATAAGATGGCTGCGGTTTTTGTTATTTACTTTCGTGCTTTTCTATACTTCTTTTACTTCTTTGTTTCAAATAGGCTATATACTTTTGCTTTGCAACGATTTTCATGGCACACTTTACTCAGTAAGGAAAAACAGTCTCAAATGGAGACGCAAAAGAATGGCGCATTGCTAAATTTAGTTTTAGGTTTCTTTTGGATGTAGTTCAGCCAGCCAATTCATGTACTGAATCTGCATAAATTAAGAGAGATGCTATATAATTCCATAAAGTTAGTAAAACATACACATGTAAGTAAATTTTATTCTAGTGTTTTTGCCAGCACATTTTCGTTTTCGCCAGCACATTTTGGTTTTCGTATGGTTCAACCAAACTCTGAAAAAATGAAATAATTAAAGAGGTTTACGTATATGTTCTATTCGGCTATAGGAATGGGCTTAGGACATGGTATACATGTACTATATACTTTTATTTTGTCAGAAATGATAATGCTGGTAGTTTAATTGCTTCAAGGACTTAATGCAATGGCCTGCTGTACATGTAAAGAAAGTCCTGCTACTAATTTGAGAATTAGTAAATCCATTTTATTGCTTCATACGATAAAATCAAATGGAAAGGCATTATGTATAGGTTGAATGAACTGTGAACCTCAATCTCCATTCCGACCATTAAGTTTGTAACTTTAGTAGATGAACTTATGGATCCAAGACATTGGACACCACATGTGTTGACCATTAACCTCAAATCTACTTATTAAACCCGTAGTGAGAGAAACCTTCAATTCTGTGAAACTACTGAAACTTGTACCTATTGATTTATGTTATTAACAACGAAGTCAGTTTCTTTATCACGTTTAACCTTTGACCATAATAACTTGCCATTAGTCCTACCTAGACTGCGCCGAGTACAGGAGTGTACTTGTATTTGTGTGCCAGACACAGTACATTGGATGTCACGAAACAAATTTGTCATAAAGTTAATGAATTCATTCGGGTATATATTTATACACTAAGCGGCACCTTTGTTCCAAAAATAGCTTTAAAACACTGTTCGTTTTATCATTTGATGCCGCCAGGGTGCTATCAACTTTACCAAAAAGCTGTAATATACGAGCCTCCATTTTGAAAATCCATAATGTAAACCTTTAATGGCCGACATTCCTTCGCCTGCATTCCATAATTCGCAATCGTACACACGTAAACTGCATCAGTAATGGGTGACATTCCTTTATAAATTTATAATCTCTTCCGTTGCCAGGTTTGTAGCAGCGGTATTTAAATCAAATAAAACGAGGTAAAATTTCTGTGTGACATTTATATTCAGCAGCTGAAACCTAGAGTGAGACCATTATTCAAGAGTTAATGCGCGCTAAATGTGCTTCACGTGTGTATGAACGCCATATGTGTAGTTGCGTGTGTTAATTATTTATAAATTGAAAAATTGATGCATTTGGTTTTAAAGAAGTACAGAAATAGAAAATGCAAACGTTCGTTAGCGTTACCAACCTCTGGCGTAATTGGAAACACAGTGAAACAAGCGTATGAATCATGGGCAAAGTGTAATGTAACTATCGTTTCACATTCTAAGAAAAAGCTCGTAAAAAAATAAATTTGGGAGAAAATAGTCTTCATTAACAATCCAAGATGTCTGTAAATTGTGATAGAAGAATCTTGATATAACTTGATAATAAATATTGTTGCGATTAATACAACTCATTAAACAGAAATAAAATCCACAGCGAAGTATTAATTTCAAAAATATCGTCTGCTTAAATTGAGTTTAATTGTTTGTAAACCTTTGGATTCTATTCCAGACTTTAGTGTAAAAATCGCATAAAAATGCACAATGCCATTGAGATGAATGTGAATTGGTTTCAAAGCCTCAAAATGCAATACACAACACAAAAACATGATAATTTTGATTGTATGTGCATGTGCATTTCTATTTCATTTCATAAATGTACATAAAATCATCAATTCTAAATTAAAAAAGAGGAAAATCGCAAATTCAGGAACAAAAAACTTCAGTATACATAAAAAGGTATCAAAAAATATTCGCAGTATAACAATTTGAACAGTTTACATTCTAAAATATAAAATATCATACATACACTATGTTTATAATGGTGTTTACACATATATATTCGTTTTTCGATACTTATTTACAATACATGCATGCTATAATTGATGTACCAGATAGCATGTTGCTAATACTTATTTTAGGTCACTGCCAACAATTAATAAATATAAATTAAGCAAATAACAAAATAACCAATAAAGAAATAAAAAGTTCAGACTGGGGCTTTGTGTTTGCTGACTCAGAATATATACATAAAAACGTTTGTGCCGGCCAAACTATAACCGCAATTTACAAATGCAATCTTATCTATGATTTTATTGGAGTTATTAATGAATATGAATGAGAGGTTGTATACAAGTGTGGTAAATATAATTTTTCGTATTGTTGTTGTTTTTTGCACCATGCAACTAACAAAACTCTGGTAATAATAATCAAGAGTTATTACTGCTTTTAACAGAACCCGCTTTATGATGATGTCGACAACAAGCATAAAAAAAATTGCATGACGAAATATATTTCTGGCAATAAAATATGGCCGACAAGTAGGGAAAAGTAAATGCAATAAAAGCAATAAAGTCTATGATGTTGCATTGTAGAATGGAAGCTAAAAAGCGTCGCTGTGGCATAATATAATGGCTTTTATTGAGAAGTATACTAAAAAGCAGTTTTATTACTGCAATTCGCATCGTTAAATAGATTCATAAAATATGAGGCGAAATTATATTAATGATTTATTAATAAAACTTAAATTGCACTACCTGTTAGGCATAGAGGACTTCTCGGATTCAAGCGAAATTGCGTGTACAAAATGCTATTACAATGTTTATATGCAGCCATAACTCTCTTTTTTATACCTTTTATATAAAAATTAATTTTTTTCCTATAGTTTGGCTCAAATGAATCTTGGTCACATTTCCAATTTATTAATTATGGATACACGAACCAACATATTATTGTTCTGTTGAAGCGCAATAAAGATGTAATCCTGCATTTTAGGAATGAAACTTCTACATGTTATGCCACATATTAGTATCATGAAATAAGTGACGTCATTGTAAACAGGTGTGGATTTAGAAAGCAAAGGAACAATCATCCTGTTCCACCTGCTGATGGCTCATAAATCACCAGTTTCAAAGTTTCTATTGACTTAATTCGCTATCAATTGGATTGCAGTGTTTCTGAAAATCACTCAAAACAATTCCGCGAAAACCATTTGAGGAGAAAAATCCATTAATTTTCTATACCGTTTATGGATAGACTTCACCACGCCATTGTAACACTCACATATATAACTTGTTTTAAACGATATGTTTTTGCGCTTGTAAAACTCAACACAAACAGCACGTTTCCTAAGCCATGCTGTGTTGAAGCAACAATGTTTAAAATATGCTTCACCCATGCAGTGATGATAGAGGATTTTTTACCACAAAAATGGCGGCACCGGTATGCAGTGGATTACATAGAAATCTATGCTTATGATGACGTCATCGTTTTATAACACATTCGACAGTTTTCCACTCGCCTTCAATATGCCTAGTACAGACTAGAGCAAACACGAAACTGAAACAGTGTTTTGGAAACATGTTTACGATAAAAGTTTGCTCACCAGTTTTCTGTCCAAAGGTTTCAACAAACTTTTTGTCCAAAAATGCGTGTCCAGATCAAAGAGAAAAAAATGTTTGCTAATCATGGCGCTCCTGCCAAGGCCTGTATACCGCAACGTAGAACATTTAGAGAAAACGCCAGTTTTTGGTTATAGTATACAGGCCTTGATATAGGCGCCATTAACAGCAACTATTTTTTGATATGAACATTATGTTTGGGAAAACCCAAACATAATAGGCAAACCAGAGCAAAGACAAAACAGAAACTGGGTTTCTGCAAACCAATTTGTCAAAACGTGCCTTCATGGACATGTTTCGATAAAAAGGTTTGCCCAAACTTAGTGTTTTTTCTTTGATCCTAACTTCTTCTTGATCCAGCGCCAAAGAAATTCTGTTTTACGTCTTTTTTCGCCAAAAGATTGCTGAAATCTCTGGACAAAGAATTGGTTTACATGGTCGCGTTGTTTTATGCAAAAAGGCGGCCATTTTACAAATACTGCTGCCCGCTTTCGGAATAAAAGTGTGCGGCCATATTGGAAATCCAATGCTAAATTGTCATACACCGCCAGGGGGAGCTGGATCCATCAAAATGCTTAGTCGATTGCTTGGCAACCCGAATCGAGCATATGTTAGCGGTTATGAATATCAAACAGACAGATATAATTCACGTCCTTTTCATTTATGTTTACCGCACCACATTTTAATTCTTGTTCCCGCAATGCGTTCGTTGTTGACCAAATGTTTGCGGTTTGGCTACTTGTATTCCTTGATACGCATGTTTCCTTCACGTACGTTGGCTTTGCATAATGCTGATTCGCTTCTTAGAATAGCCATTTGAGAGATGCACGTGGTTGACTTCCTTGAACGTCAATTTAATCTTTATTTGTACAAATGCACCATGTCTAATAAATTTGATGTATGGCTGTGATAGCCATGCCATCAAACGACATTACTCAGCTAGATGTAGGGCTACTTTACATGTATAAATGTCCCCCCTCCCCCCCTCCGTATGTATATAATAGATTTCTATACGACATAATTTAATTGCCTGTAAAGAATAATATTAAATTGTAGATTTATTTCCCTGCACCTCGACAGCTAACCGAACTCGTTTAAAGTACATGCATGCAATTCCGACTTTTCCATACTTGTACAGTGGACACAAATTATAGTGGCATTTGATGAAATTATATATAATGTACCGTAAAATGTGGCTACTTTGGAACAGGGGTGGTAACTTTGGGCCATGCAGTCATCGTTTTGACCATGTGTTAGGAATGTCTTTAGAGGGTTTCAATGGTGCTTTTAAGCCAGTTGGAGAGAAGCACTCTTAAATATAGTAAATATTGTGGTTACTTGCCAATATTCTAGGCCATTTTTATTGTAAAACATGTTTTGTGTTTTCGTTAATGTTGTCAAACTTTCGTCTAGGGAGGGAAAACTAAAACAGCTGTTATTATAACAGGTTAATATAGTGATTCCTGCATGCCTTCACTGTTATTCATATGAATTTCAGACATTTATACTTAAAATTATAGGCTAAGTTAGTCGAAAACCAGACAACTTGGGCGGGGTAATTTCGGACTGAACAAAACACAAGTTTCTACAATTTTGATCGTTTTATTCTGCATTTTATTTTTATTTAACTTGCAAACTTTAGGGACCAACGTGTTTTTGTTTTATTTTTTGCGGACAAAACCTCGCTTTACGGCCTACATACATTCGGAAAAGTTAGTCATAAAGTGAAAAGCCGTATAACGAATCAATTCATTCTGCAGTGTGATTTTCATTTTTTCCCTTCTTATAGGAAGTGAAACCCATAAGTGGTTTTATTGTTAGCCAAATCTGACCCTGTTTGTGCAAATTGGGGTAATTAACACATTTTTTGGACACTTTCTTTAATTACAGCATTTGTTTGGCCGTTATAACGAAACATTGTGGGCCATAAATCGAAAAAGTGTCATAATTAAAAAAAGGCCGTTATACCGATTGGAAGGCGGATAGCGTTACCACTGCCCCACCTATAGCTAGGCACCTAGCCGTCTAGTTTTTCCACTAGGGCTATGACATGATAAATTAACTGGCCCAAAGTTACCCACATGACTTTGGGACCGTTTTAGCAAAAACTGGGGGGGAAATCGTGGAAAATGCAGTTCATGAATTGGGCAACTTTGGGACAAAAATAATGCCATTTTATAAAAGAGAAGCGTTAATTTTATTTGACCAAATCAGTTTCAGTGTATTAATTATTGAACACTTTCAGAATTCCAAAACAAACATAAAACTGGCCCTAAAAGTATCCACATTTTACAGTAATCTCAAATTTGTCCACTAGTATATGTAGGGCTGTTATAAGAAATCCAGACACGAAGACAGTCGAAATTTGCCCACTTAGACCTACATTATTACAGTGATCACAAGTCTGCAAAACCAAGCTATATCTTAGAATTAAATCAGGCTGATCAGTAAGTACGATACTTTCCCGTTTTAGCAAAAAACTGGGGGGGGGGGGATCGTGGAAAATGCAGTTCAATTCGTTTTGCTCGTCGACTGATATGACACGAGTGAGATGATGTTCGTCTTGTAACCACTAATTATTTTTCCTTCTAATATATTTTCGCACCAACTGTAATTAATCACTCTTCCTGCTTTTAAAGACCAAAAACCCCCGATGGTATACCACTGTCACGTCATTTGTTTTTAAGCTGGGTTATTTTTTTTCTCCATATTTTCTACCAATTTTTTTCTTCATACCTCCATCCACATTTACTCCTCTGATGTAAGAATAACAGTGAAAAAAAACCTGAACACTCATCTTTCATCACTTGACGAGCTCACACTACTTGGCTGTTGCTAGAAACCACACAAATTGACAGCGGTGAAACATCAAAGAAACATCCTGAGGTTGGGCCTTCAACGTTTCTTTTTCTCTCTAACTATAGCTCTCTGGTAATCAGTCAAGCAAGAGGTCAAGACTTCTTAGTTCGGTAACTGAAATAGTCAGCGAAAAAATTACTGTCTAGAAACACATAATCTGGAACGGAATGAAATTAGATGAGGGTTTTTCATCTAAAACTCACGCGTCAAAAGCTGTAATTACTGTTTAAAGCAATTTTCTATTCACTTTGCATTCATACGACGCCATCTTGTTTGAACCACGTGCCCCGGATGTTCAGCGGTGGCGCTCGAAGCGGATATAGATTCATTTCACTGGCACTAACATTCCAAAATGACATGTACGATGTCATAATAAAACACGCTGTTCAAAACACACATTTGCTGGCTGGTTAGAAGTCACTTACTTAGCCTCATCATGCTAGCCACTCCCTATGTCAGCCATAACTTAGAATTATTAACAATACACCCTACAATAACCGTAATTCGTTGTCTTTAAAGTCAACAAACATGCATTCAATTTTGATGAAGTTTGAGTGTGCTTTGAATGTTTTCTTGAAAATGTTAGTTTTTTTTGTATTTTTCTTAGTGAAGTCAAGAGAGAAAAAAACAACTCCCTATACAGTGTAAAGTATGAGGCAATTTGTGCAGAAGGCTCTTGGTTTATTTTCGGTCAATTACCGAGAGAAAAAGTTAACGGTGTTTTCACTTCCATTAGATGTCGTGTTACTCGCTAATTTATTATCGTGTCTTGACGTAGCAACTGTTTGAGTTAAATTTGGAAGCGAAATACTTAAAAATGCATTCCTGTCTTTCGTTTTTATGACTTGTTGTCTAATTTCTATTTTACCCAAATAACACGTCGCTTGGCAATCCAGACGGAAATTGTGGCCTGTGTACTCAACCGAAAAAGCGAAATAAACTCCTGTATTTCTTGGAAAATATCCAACATTCAAAATTGATTGACAGAAAGGAAAGATTGTGCTAACATAAACTCCGAGCTCTGCATCTAAACATAGTTCATACGTTTCAAAATATGAACTTTTTGAAAGTGTTTTGAGTTATAATGATGCCAACTGTGCGGTTTGATGAAGTTATCTGAAAAAAAAGACATGATCAATATCAGTAATACTAATAACGGTTATCCTAAACTGTACAAAAATGAAGTTAAAGTAGATATTAGAATAACACTTTGACAAGCCAACTCAAAATGCATTATAGTGTAGGTCCAGATGATCAAATTTAAGCACTCGTATAATCAATCTTAGACATTCATTTCACACGCATTTATGGTTCATGATACACGTGAGAAGCCAACTGACATCGAAATATTATTCTCCATTGCTTGCAGTTGTTATTCCATCAATCATTGTCTAACATATATTGTCGCCGTAGTCTATTCTCTATTCGGCTGTTTTTTCAGCTTTTTTAGGTTGTCTATACAATGTGGTTTTCCATTAAGCTTTTGTGCATTTTACCTTACAATTACAGGTGGGCCACTTATTGTCTTCTTAATTGCTCTTGATAACCTCCCTGAAAGCGTGGATGTTGCTGCCTCATGCAATCTAAAGACCAACAAAACAACTCATTAAGTTTCAAATCCTTTAAACTGTTTCTATGAGCATACGTGTGCAAACACATTTTTTTACACTATACTCTTTCTTGTTACGCTTTTTCGGTAAAAATCTTTTGATCATTAGCTTAAAACGAAGGGAAAAAATGTCGCTCCTTCCTTTGATGGGATTTGTTTGTTGTAGGAGGTCTTTTTCTTTGTTTTTAAGTGAAGTGGAAACCAAGCAGTGCACCTCATTGCTGTACTTGTTTGCTACAAGTGATTTTATTTATGAAAAATTGGCCTTGTATCATTAAGAACTTCAATAAGCTTTTACATGTTTATTTCGATAGTTATTTTATTTAATTTTTAAAATACATTGGTTTGAAGCATAAGCTTCTTGCTTTTCCAATATGGTGGTTATGTTGTTTGGCGTATAGTTAAAGAACATCACACGTGGTGTTGTTCAGGTGTAATTTAATTAAGCCTTGAAATAATTATCATGCAGTTTCGTATACAGTCGAACCCGCTTGATTGCACAGCGACTTGGTAAGCCGAAAATGTGCAGTTAACCGGTTTATGTGATTATCAGGGTTTTCCTTAAATACAGTAATCCTGACTTTATCCTGGCCATATGTATACAAATGTACCTAATATATTTCATACATGGTCCATGTTGGATTATTCCATCTCAATGTGCAAGTATCCTGTCACAATTCCGTACAAAACATAGGGCAAAATTTCAGGGCGTGGAAAATGTGGAAAATTATTCGGTCTGGGCAATTAAGTTTTGTGCATTTAAACGGGTTCGACTGTATTTGGTTTTCTATTCCTCACTTATTATATACACAGACAATTTTCACCCTTTGATTGACGTTTTCAGTATTGCTGAATAATTATTGTTTGCTTTAAAAAGTTGATCGTTTGATGAATTTCGTTCTGGAGTTTCGTGTTTCCAAATAACAATTTTTTGCTATGCATTGTTCATTTTATGCCTATTAGATCCATCTTATACACAAACTAAGTTGCAAAAAATAGGGCAATTGATAGCAAAAATGCTGATCACTCGTCATGTCTTACGGTTGTCAGATTGACTCCACTTGAAATGTAAAGAAATTTTAAGAAAAAGTAACTTGCAATTACAGAACGTCCTGTATATAAAAAACGAGAGGTTGAGAACCTTGGTGAAGAAACTGGAAAGGAAGAGATGGAAAGATTTATGTATAATAGAAAATTGCAACTGACATATGTCAGTTTAGGACCCAGGGGTCGTATTTTTGAAAATAAAGTTGCGTGCAAATGAAGTTTGTTTAGCCAAATTTGCAAGGTTACCAGCACGCAATTTCCCAAGAAATGTGTTTTAAGAATTTCTGAAGAAAAGTCTTAACCTGTATACTTTGTCAATCCAAAAAGATACAACTGATATATCGTGTTACCATAAATTCGTGTATAAATTTCATCCTCTAGTGAATCTAATCTAACCTAACCATTCTTGATTGACTTACGAATGTAGATAAGCAGAATAAACTATAGTTCCCTCATGTTTGAGATTCAGGGGATATTTTAAAAAACTGGATCTTAGTGAATGTTCATATACAAAAACCAGGATGAATATCCTTTTATATAGTCATTTGTTCTATAAACCTGCTTTTATAAATCAGATTTGCTTTGTTTAGCTCTATTGTAAACCTGGGGAATATTACTGCTGAGTTCTACTCATATAAAATGGCAAATTTAATTTATTTTAAGGATAAAAAGCCTGCATGGTGCAATATGCAGTTAACACTAAACGTATAGTGTGAGCATAAATGTATGTTTAATTTCTATACACATCAATTGGTAATGTTTATTTTTGTAGAGACGGGGGAGTCATTGAGAACTCAGAAATTTTGACACCTGAGCTAACACATTTTAGATTAAAAATACAAGATGTATTTTCGAGAATACTATTGTGTTTGTTGTTTTTATTGTGCATATTACGAGCGTCGCGGGAATGGAGCTGCTATCACAATCGTATATCTTCGTGTTGCTGTCAACATAAAATCATCAAATAGAGTTTTGATGGACAGGTGCTATGGGCTATCATTTTGTATGGTAAGCCGACTTATATGTACGTTTAATTTTATCTGAAACATGTCAGAGCAGAAATCAGACATCATAACATGCACAGATATACATGTTTACATTCGATGATGGCTTTCTGTATATAAGCTCGTTTTTTAATGGACGCCGGCTTAGTCCTTGTTGGGATTGCTAGATATTACCTTTGAAGAGGTCGAAAAAAACTAACTCGAGTATTGATAGGGTACAAGAGGACAACCTTAAATTAAACCAAATAGTAGTAACGGATGTTTATCAAGTAAACGGTCATTTTGAAGGCCCTGTTTCAAGGCAAGGTGTACAGGGCTCTTTGGATCCTAAATTTATTTTGAGACAGAAAGTCTGATTATTTTTCCTACAATTCTGCATTTATATATCTGGAAACCATGGTCGTGGTAGACATCAAAGAGTGATGTCCTTTAAATATCGAAACTGTTAATCACTACCAAAATCCTACAAGCCTGAATTCCCGTGATTTGTCAGCCCTAATGTTAAAAAATCTCAGGATTGATATAGAATGGGAGAATTTAAGATAAATGATCATTGCCAGAATTTTGCCTAGGAGGTTTAAAATAAAACGTGGCATTGATTTTTAAGCTTCCCCGCAGTGTGCTTATTTCCAGACCTTGTACGTGTGACTGGCTGAGTTGCAGCTGTCTGCGTTAGAAAGCACGTTAAAATATATCGGCGGCCATGACAGTTGATGTTAAGAACATTGATTAATGAATACAAAAGGGTTTTTGAAAAAAAAAATTGCTTTTTTCGTACTAGTTTTACCACTCGCAAGATAATGTGTCCGGGAGAACTGTCAGCGTCTGGCTTGAAAAATGGAAGGCAGATGTCACCGTAAATAGCTTGTTGTCTTTTACTCTGAAAATGGCGAAGTGAATTTATGGTGGAGTTTGTCAAAAGAAGAGGTTTGAGCCTTAAAAAATGGAGGTTCAAAATGAAAATGAAGTTCCCTCCCAATACCCCACTCATTTTCAGTGCGGCTTTGCAAGTTGCGGCAATGATTTGGCTCCAATGGCAAGACAGGCCGAAGTCATATTTCATGCTTAACCTATTTATCTTTTGTGTTCGTGCCAAGGGAACGAGCCAGCCGTTGTACCTGCATAAATGAGACCACCTTAATGGCCAGTGTGTTGTCTGCATCTTAAATAAAACATAATTAACCGCAAGAACTATAACCAATTTCTCTTTTGTCGCCATCATATCTCAACCGTGAAACTGGTTTTGCTTGCCGTCAACAGAATTTCTGTCGTTGACGGGCGTACAATGCGCTGAATGGCAGGGAATGGCGATTGTGGTGCCGCCATCGAAAAACATGGCGCCTATGTTCTCTTCATACTTATTTCTTGCATTTGGCTAATTATATTTTCTTCGTTGTGGTTACTGGTTTTCGATGAATCGAAAGTAGTTTTTATTTGGATTCCAGTGTTTTTATTCGTTGAAATGGTTGAGTTTTTTTATATACTACATGTGTTGTTTGCAGTAACCAACGAAAAACTTAACCTGAGGCTGAAAAAACAGCATTCAGGGACGAATTTATAATATTGGCGGTCATCTGCAGCCTGGGAACAGAAAAAAAATAACATGTAATTGATGACAAAATAAAAAATATGGCCAACTAACTTGTGTAATAATGGCTTAACAGTTCCTGTGGTAAGCCCACGGAATCTTAAATTCCGTTTGCCTCGTTTTAGTTTTTGTTTGAAAGGACTAATTAACTTAAGAGATTTATAGAGCATAATGGGATAAACACAGCATTGCATGATATAACTTTTGAAGGACGGTTTTGTTAAAACTTTTTTTTTTTTTTTTTTTTTTGGTGCAACCTTTTCGTGTTATCAAGGACTTGTGTAACGAAAATAACACACACAAAAATGTATATTAATGCACGTGCTCCATACACAACGCGAAATCGCATTTATTTTTCATAGTTTTATTTCTGCCAAGAGATGTCACTGTCTGCCTTGATGGGCAATTCCAATGCCATCTCGACACTAATCTCAACTGTTTTTCTGAAACTTGACTAAAAAACTTGCTATTTTACAGCTAGTCATGAACTTTTATCGTTACCTTTAGGCAGATCATATCGAAATCTAGCACACACAAATGTTCATGAACGATGTTTTGGCCTTACCTAGTGAGATTAAAATCATGGTTACATGGATATTTCGAAATACATGCTAGACAAACCACTTAAAAACAATACGTTAAATAATAGTGACAAGTACAAGTAATCATACTGAGGAGCCACAGTCGTACTCAACTTGTCTCCCAGAAGGAAGATAATAGTTGTCGTTAATGGAAACGATAAGACCCACACAAATTTGATATCAGACCACTGCAAATGTGTTCTTAATTATGATACTATAGTATAAAACATAGAGATTATAATAAATGACATCTGCAGATATATGAAGATAATGGAAAAGAGAATCCTTCAAAATTTCAATGGGAAATGGATGTACTGGGTAATTGGTGCAGAACTTGTCAGCTTATACTTAAAAGTTTAGTGATTAGGACTCCAAGTAAAAGGGAGAGATAAGTTCAAATTTCCAATTTGAACTTTTGAACTCAATGTACATGAGAACCACTATCGCTAATGATGATATGATATTGACTGGATTGGCAAATCAACTCCTTAGGTTTGTCCAAAGAGTATTTCGAAGTTGTCCCCGTATACACATACATATGCATGTATAGTATATAATTACTTGTTCGTCCTCTAATCATGGAATACTGCTGTCAGATTTGGAATCCCCATATATGGTTTACAGTAGTTGGAAATCCGATTCTGAAGCTTGTAATGATGTTAGCATATAATGACAGTTCCAAATAGGATGGCCAACCAGTCCGATTTTGAGACTGTAAATCAATATTTGTCAACATTTTTGAACTTATATCAAGCTGAAACTGTAAAGTTGAATCAGTATTTTATGGAAGAACTATCTATGTACAAAATATATAATTTGGAGTTATTGAAAAATTTAAAATTGTCGACTTTTTCCACAAACTCCCGTTGTATAGCAGTTTCCGCATTAGGGTGAATTCTCACCACTTCCACAATTGTACTACCGTAAAATGTGGAAAGTTTAGCCCAGTTTTTTGTGTTGATTTTTAATTCTGAAAAAGCGCTAAATAATTACGACCCGAAACTGACCAAATAAAATAAAATCAACCCAATCTTTCCGAATATGGTATCATTTTTGCTATCTGAGTAACAGGTGCAGGTCCCACAAATTTGTTTCAAAATTACCCCATCATAATAAGAAAATTATCAAAATTGCAGAAACTCAAGTTTTGGTAACTCCCAACTGCTTATGTCTGGTCTTCAGTAAGTCTATAGTTTTACATATAAATGTTTGATGTTCACATAAATATAGTTGTGGCATATAGGAATCACTATATTAACCTATTTTAGCAACAGCGGTTCTAGTTTTTCCTCCCGAGATGAAAATGTGATGACATTAGCGAAAATACAAACAAGGTGTAGCAATAAAAATGACCATCACTTAGAATATGCGGAATTTGGAATATTGGCAAGTCACTACACTATGACGGAATAGTGCAGATCTCCAACTGACTGAAAAAGCACTACTGAAACCCGCTTAATATATACATTCCAAATGGGCGAGTTGTTGATATTCCAGTGTTGTCAATTGCCATGACTGTCGACTCTGATTGTGGTCACTTGTTACCAGTATTTAACGAAACCCAATGCTGTGGATCACCCATCCTTCATTATTGCACAAGTGTCTGCGCGATTAAGCAAAAGTTGTGGGTTCATTGTTTGTTATGAACTACCTTTCAAAGTGTAACAATAAAGAGGTTACACAATGATGACCCCCACTGCCTTAAAGTATCCACATTTTGCGGTATATATGTATTTATTATCACTTTTGGTTTGGTAAAAATATGTCCCACGTGCCAAATAAAAAGATGGTCACCTTAGTTCCATTTCATTTTTCTCAGCTTCAGTAGTGCCATCTCGTGCTGTTTTCTGTCCTTAAAGTGTAATAACAGATGTTAGCCAAGTGGAACATTCAGCCTTACGATTCACCGGATCAGTGACCACCATTACCCCTTTTTTTTTGCTGCAGTAGCCTGCTTTATTGCCACCCTTATTCGCGATCATGGCTACCGAGTGACGCTCCCATCCTCTATCCGTCAAAACTTAATCAACCTGGATTCGATTGTTGCTACCATACAGCCTTTTTATTCCATTTAAAAAGCCTGTGAAATCCCTGTCCGCCACCTAAGCTCCTGTGTTCAAATTGTTTATTGCTCCACTGGATGTTGGATTTTTTTTCCAGATCCCTCGTTGATCCTTTACCTTAAAAACGCCTTAACGTCCCCGAAGGTACGTTCCCTCAGACGCGAAACCCGCATCTAAGTCGTCCTTTCAATCGTTTTGTATTGGGGGAAAATATACTGGCTAGTTGGGTGAAGCACATTGAGTTGACACCCCGGCTCATTCCACCAGATCCAATTAGTAATGATCCGTTTACTCTCAACTGTTTGCTGCACATTTTCTGTTTTGATGCTTGGTTAAACTTACAGTGCATTAGCTTTTCGAGAATTTTTCTGTGGTTTTCTTTCGTGTTTAAATGCAACTGTCTCTCGCATTGGTGGAACCTGATTGAGCTTATTCTAGCACAGTTATAACGCTATCGTTACAAATCTCGACACCGGTGTGTGGTATATAATTGCTTTATTGGCGGTAAACAAGTGGCATTGTCCTACACAGGATCTTTCCGTGAAATGTACGGATTACAGAAAATGTATTAATATTAAGGGGACACTTACGTACAAATATTGGAATACCTTTACACAGTTGTTAATACACTATTTTTACAGAGATCACGCTCATTTCCAATTATTTTGATTTTAAGGCTTGCAATTGTTTGGAAACAACTGTGGAAAACATGGAAAACCACAATCAAGACATCGGTTCCGGGAATCGAACCCAGGTCTCTTGTTTGAAAGGCTGGTAGTATAGCATAGCCTCTATTCCACATTCCTTGGTCACTTAATGTCAATGACTTCCATATTAAGTCTGGGATGTGTGAGGTAATGAAAGTTCCTTCATTTTGGAATAAATCTGAAGGAAATATCACGTATATATCCATTTTCTTCAAATTTTACTCGATTATTCCTCTAAAATTTACGGATTTTTTAAACTGTGTATACACAACAAATGTGCATCTGCATTATATTGCATTGTACACTCGTTTTGCGAATGCAATATAATGAATTTACATTTAGTAAAAATATGTGTCGGTTATCATGACATTATTGGCAATTATTTGTCTGCGTATCCCATTATTTTAGAATTATATAAGTATTATCCATGTCAGGATTGTTTCAATGCATGAAACTAAAACCTAGCCTATAAATAAGACAAATTTCAGAAAGATGTTTCGCACATATACGTTTGGCTTGTGTTACACCCTTATACAATAAGCTGTAATTAGTTTTCTCCAAAGTTAATAAAGATGTAGGGAGATCAAAGAAAATGAAAACATAGATTTCAAGTTTGGTTGTGCTTTATTGAGTTTTACAAGTAGTTTGAAGAGTCATACAGGAAGTTGAAGATTTAGTATTTCCATGCCATGTTTATTTAACAAATTACAAACAGATGCGTAATTGAATGACAAATAACCCGCCTGCGTATAAGAAACTCATTTTCTTCATCACTTTTTCAGGCAGTATCTAAACCCATGCAAAAAATAAAATTTGCTGACTTTTAACATGCAGATGGTCATAGCCGAAAATAATATAATCAATCGCTTTGCAGTTGATAGTGCACAATTGTTACCTAAGTTAGAAGATTTGAATGTCCGTATTTCGTCCATTATAAGACGCAATCGATTGTAAGACGCACATTAATTTCTGTAGCACTAACAGAAAATAACTTTGATTCTAAGAAAAAAAATTACTTTAAATATCTTTTACAGTTTGTTTTTTTCAATTTATTAACATTTATCGCCTGGAATGTACATGGCTTAAGTCACACCCGCGATTCTAAGACGCACCCCATTTTCGTGATTATGAGGAAACAAGTACGTCTTATAATTGATGAAATACGGTAATATTGCTTTCGTTCCACTTTTATTTAATATCGTTGATTTTTTTACTTGACAAGTTTATATGGTCAACGTCTGATATCGTTAGGCATCAGGTGGAAAACTGTACAAAAATCTGTCAACTTGACGACATGAAGGTCACCAATGTTCCCGAATTGGAGTTCCATTTATGGACGACCCCAAGCATATATATATGCATAAGCCGGGTTTAAGCACGTCGATGTCATTCATATATGAAACAGGCTGTCAGGTCACATCCAGCAAGTGCACTTGAGATGAGGACTATGCCAAGTGTAAGAGATGTCATGTTCATGTAGTGGTTTGTCAATCTGGAAATTGGTCGTTTCGGTCTTTAAGAGTTGGCCACGTGGAAAGTAATAAGAGTTGACACTAAGCCTCCCGGCTTGCCAAGAATGTGATAAAAAGCAAAAGCGTACAACTTGTTCCCTCTATACACGCACATCCACACGAGACTATATAAAAACGTTTTACCGATTTAAAGGTGGCAAACATGTAAAAGTGATGGCTTTAGACATGCGGACATTTCCCTGATGTGACATATACCAGAATGCGCCTTTGTGCCAAACAGTTACAATAGTGGCAATACTAAACTTCTTATTCCATCTACGAAGATTGGACTACCTAATTATTTTGGAAGGATTGCTTTTTTAGGTGAACATTATCGCAGATGTTGAAACTAAGATAACTGACATGTTAAAATATGCAATGTTGCCAAATTCAAATTTATGCTCTTAAATATACATATAGGTTAATAGTTAAACGGGGCGTTAAATGGAACCACCTTTCAATGTGGACTCCATTGAGTCCAAATGAGTTTTTCTATCAGAATGATACAGTGCATATAAATTTATTATTTAAATCAAAATACGACTTGTCCTAGTCTGAAGACCATTTCAAGGAATATATGAGATAAAACTATTATCATAAAAAAAATTGATGTTAATGGATTTATTATTGCAATTTTGAAATTTATTTGTTAGATAGATATTCCATATCCATATACTGTATTTTACCGACTTTAAGACGCACTTTTTTCTTCAAAACATTGCCTCCAAAATTCAGGTGCGTCTTATACTACTTGTTTTTTTTTAAAAAATTGCTTTAAAATTAAGTTGCGTCTTATAGTCTGTAGCGTCCGTAAAATATGGTAAACAAAAGTTTTTTGGCTATACCTCTTAAGTTATATGATTTGGGATTTTGAGGACAATATTTTCATATATCAAGAATGTTTTGGAGTAATGTATCACACAAATTTAAGTTTTTCAAATATTCTATATTAATTCCCAGCCAAATACACAGTATACACATATGATATTTGGGGCAACTTGAAATTATTTACTGAACAAAATATAAGTTTTCGGTAAAAATAATAATACGACAAGATTTAACATGCTGGATTATTTTTTTTTTATAAAGTGTGTATTAACCAAACAAATAACCTTAGGTATAAAAAAGTTGAAATAAATGCCTTGTTGAACAAACACTTGACTGTCACTCACCACATTTGTTATCTTATTTTTCAGCCAGAATTTTGGAGCTTACATATTGTTTTTTCTCTTCTTATATATGATTATATGGCTGTTAAACGCATGCTAGCATGTATAATATGTTATTTAAATGCTCCTTTTAAAAATTGCAATCATAAAGTCGCTCCAGGATACCACAAGGTAACCAACCATTCTCACAAAAACACGTTTTCCAACATTTTGACCTTGTTTTACTCGGGCTGCAGTCCACGTACATGTACATTGCACATTATTTGAATTTATTTCACTCTTGAATCGAAGTTAAAAATCATCAGTGGCATTTGCACAAGAATCATACTATATAATCTTATGCAGCTTGCCATTATGTTGCATGGAATAATCACAATGATCATATACTTCAGCAAGAATATGACGTCACAACTGCATTCCTACACTAGTAGATAACCATCTTAATGCTTTGAATTAATGTTATTTCGGTTTGCCATGTTTGCTTAGAAAGAAAAATTTAAAAATGCATTATAAATCAATCTAGATAACGCCCTCATATACATGTAGAGGCTGTTTTTTTCTAGTTAAAATGAGATTTATTTTAAGCGACTTACATGCAATGCAGATGTATAAATTTAAACTTTAGAAACAAACCAAACTGCTAATAAAACCTCAAACATTCCGATGTTAGACTATAGACCTTTAAAGCCCAGTCTAGACTATCCAAAAACACAGAGCAAAGCAGTGTTTTTAAAACATATCAAAAAAAGTTTGCACACCAATTTCCTGTTTGGATGCTACAGCAAACTTCTTTGGTGTTTTCAAAAAGGGAATCTCTGAAGAGGCGGTGTGGATCAAAGGAAAACATGTGTTCGGTTTACAGCGCTTGTACCAAGGCGTGCACGTTGCCATAGACCTATTGAAAGACACTGAATTTGCAGACGAAAATTTTGTAGACTGTAATGGCAAAAATCTTCCCTCATTAGAAACCTTCCCAAGGACTATATTGCACATGCTCAAGCAGGAAACAATTCTACAAGGAATTTATAGCTAATTTTAATGATCTTCACAATCGATTTTTTATAATTCTATTATACAATTTAATATGCTTCCAAACGTGTTTGAATTTCAAAAATCTCAGATAGACCCATAGGGCACAAGTTATAATGGAATTTTTTTTGTCGTTACAAAATCTTTAAAAAAGCGGTAAGTTTTAAAATATGTAAGCATAAAGCATATTGGGTGATTAAAGTCATTTGTGTGCAAGTTGTGGGTTATTATACACCTTGCACAGAAAATTGAAAGCATTTGTCCTTTTTCATGCTTTCTATAATCTGGATGCCATGCTTTTGAAAGCATGAAAACATGAAAGCATGTTTCTGAAAACATGTTTCTACTATAATGCTTTCAGAAGCTCTGCTTTTGCTTTTGGTGTAGTCTGAACCCACCTTTAGATATTTCGCCAAATGGGCATCATGTAAACTCACGTGAGGAAAATGTGAATTGAATCTAGTAAGGTCTTCCCGTGTAATACATCATTGCAGTAAATTGAATACGTTATGCTAATTAGCTTTTAAAGTCTAAATTTGTTCCACGTCGGGACACCTTTTAGTTAAGTTTATGTTTTTCTATCACGTTTTTTGGGGCGGTGGGGGAGAGATTGTCATTTTCGGCTTGAATCTTAAAGAGACGAGTTTGTTGATTTTTGGTACGTCAATTTTGACACCCACAGCGCTTAACAACAAGTGCAAATGGATTTAGAAAGGAGTAAAAAGAATAAAATCTCTCTTACAGCTGTGCACTGTACGAGAAATATGAAAGTGCATTTGTTTAAAAAAAAAAAATAAAAAAAAAAATAAAAACCAAAATGACGAATGTGTTATTCCGTCGACTTATACTTATAAAAAAGTTGGCTTTTCCATTAGGACCTTTGCTTAAATCTTAAGAGATATAGTGTGCCAAAAAATTCAAATGTTGCCGCAGTCAGCAATTTAGTTCCGATATTTTGACATTTTAAAATTTACTCAAAAGTAATGGCACGACACTGACAACGGATTCGTTAACAAACGATTTCGGGTTTGGAAAATATTGCCAACAGGTGAATAAGAATGACTTATTTTCTTGGAGACAGTTTTAAACACCATTTCGCGTGTCCTCCCACGGTTCATTTTGAAAAACATTTCAAGCAGTTTCACTCGCATTATATATAGAAACAGGTGTAATGCACTAATTTATCGCTGGGGAGAGTAATGTACAGTAAGGCGAAGAGTGATTTGTTGGAGGACCTTCAGATTATGGAGCGTTATTGCCAAAGAAACCGTCGTCAGATATAAATACGTGGTAGTGACGCTTTTATTACGCTGTGGTACGTGTGCAGGAAGGCTCATGCCATCTTAAAATGAAATCATCGGATGAAAGCAGTAAATATTAACAATTCATAATAAATCAAAAAATAGTGCGATTTTCTGTGATTTTTATTTATCGCTGTATACTTACAACTTTTTGGTTTATTTGGTAAAACGCATCGTCCTTGGTGGATCCTTATCATCCATCCTTTGCTTCCGGAATATATTTTCGTTTTATTCTTATTTATGTATTCCTATATTTACACGGTCCATATGGGAAACTAATGGATATATACTGTATGGGGCCATTCAAAAAGGACGTCCTCAAGAGGGGATAAGGGGCTATCTGGGAGATCTGGGCTAAAATTTACACCATGTGGACATGGGGTATGAGGGACGGGGGGATTGTGGGGGGAGGCATTTTTGAAGGAATTACGAGGACGTCCTTTTTGAATGGCCCCGATATGGTTTTTTAACTTTGAATTACAATACACAATTTATAATAAATAAACCAATAAATAACACCAATTAGTAATAAATATATCAATAAATAGCACCAATTAGAAATAAATATGCAGGAAATATATACGTATAAAACAATTCAGGTTTAATAAGGAAATAAAATTGGCGTAGTCTGGGACAAAAAAATGTATTTAAATAGTCATTTTTTGTGTCAATTTTATAAATAAATTTAAACATATTTTTTCAAAATTATTCCTTAAAAAATAGAAATATGAAATATGTGCAATGTGTTTACATATATTTAAATGGTTCTAATAGGATAAGATAAACTATGCTCTTTTTGAATATACAACTACTAAAAGTAATATTTATACGAGAAAAATTAACAACATTTTTCTTATTTTATTTTGAAAGAATAATAATAAAAGGGGGAAGACAATCACATAAGGTAAATATTTTGATTGATCAACGAATTACCTTTCAATTCCTTTACAGTATCCTTTAATAGGTTTGTCACATGCGTTCACTTGTAATTCATTTCCTTTTACGTGTCATTATAATTACATATTAAAGTTTCAGACAAGCTACTGCACAAGATTAAACCTGGGAAGTAAAAAATACATATTAATTCTATGGTAGTGCTCCACATATTTATTAAGATGCGCTGCAATATAATACCAAAGTGCTTTTGCCTTACAATCTTTCGTGAAATTGCATTCAATTTATGGCATTAATTTTCAAATTATGACTGTAGTAATTTAGCTTTTACATAATATAGGGGGATCTATTGAACAATGAAGCCAATTATGCGCAGGCATGTAAAATAATTAGCTTAATTCATCTTCTAGAAAAATGAAATTGCTTTTGAAGGAGAAAGGTTCAAGAGACATAATAGAAGGAGCGCCACAAAAACATTGCATGCTCGCTTGTCTGTCAAAGCCAGTGAAGTCTGCACAAACTTCATATTATATGAGTCTGACCAGTTCAGGACATATACAATGGCTGTTATGAGTATACTATAAAAAATAATAGCTGCGAGAAATCGCATTTTCAATGTTTACGTTCTTTACTTCAAAAACCTTTGCATTTTTCATAAAACTGTGTATACGTGTCTTGACTAGTTCCTGTTTCTCACTATCATTTTCATCAAATATAATACAGTCGACATTAATTAAACAACAACAACTAACAAATTGCTGTATACGTGAAAAAACCTTCCCATGTGTTTTGCATATTGTCAATAGCTGTTGCCCTTTTCTTGCTACTAGACCACATCTTCTGAAGACGTTTTATTTTCAAACTTCAAAATCAACATATGTATTATTTGTATAATCTTACTGCTATATCGATTGATATAAACTTATACCATGTAGGCGACATGCTTTAATTTATTTTAGATTATTACTACTACTAAGCGCATATACATTGTGGGACTCAGCCCATAGCAATTAATTGGAATTATAGTTTTTTTTTTATTTGTTTGTATTTTTTGGTAATTTATTATGAAGTGAAGAGAAAAAGGAGTACGGTTGCTACTATTTTTGGACGTTAGCATGTGTTTAATACAATACACGGTTCACATTATATTAAAAATGTTTATTAATCATATGACATGGTGATGCCTGAACATGTGCAACCCAAACCTTTAAATGGTAATGTTTCGAACTTAAGCAGGTCGTGATGTCATCAGTTGAAAGAGGTACACAGGTGACTTGACAGAAAATGAAAGGCCAAGGCATATTTAAAGAATGTTGTAATTGCCTAACATCATCCCTGATTGAGAAACTACCAATACACGTGGCGAGACTACACGGTAGAGGTGATTTTTGAAATCCGCATGTAGATGGCATTGCATGTCGCTGCTGTTGAATGTTGATGGGGTCCTATTTCTCTCATTCTCTCTTTACCCCCCTGAATTTCCCCTGTGGCCCTCTACTCCTATTTATCTTGATTTGGATTTTTCTCCCACTAGTTGCCTGTCACACCCCACATGGTAGCAACCTCGCCCATTAATCTTCTTCAGACATCCATGTTTAAGCTGCAGCCTGACAACTCATAGCCACATCATTAAGTAGGCTTCTTTTGATGTTCACCGCCCCTTCATATTCTTTTCCACTCCATATGGCCTGGCCTGCCAAATGTAACTGTCAGCCCCGGTGGGGGGTTACAGGCAGGGGGGATGACCTCCGACCTTTCAACGGGGCCTCCCCCGCCATTCATCAACGGTCGACAGGGGGGTTTCAGTGACCTCAACTAGAATAAGCAAATTCAAAAACAGGAGAATTTGGATAATCACTGATAACTGAAGAAGGTGATGCCTTCGGAGGAAATTCAACCTGTCCTATTGTTCTGCTCAGCACGACTGCACTTTTTTTTCAAGCCGCCAGAGTGCGTGGGCCTCTTGTGTTTGAGGGTAGGCAGTATTACAACAAAAAAGTGAAATACAATGCGTAATGATTTACATGTTTAAATGACTGTGCAGCCATTACGTCGTTTTATGCTTGTACAACAGGCAAATGTGGAAACAAACGCCATGTTGCGACCAACATTGTCCTCTGAACCAGATGTAGGCACCCATAACGTCGCAGTTTTAGAACTGCAGATATTCAGAAAAACTGCGGTTTCTTCCTGCGCTTTCGCACAATAACTGTAGTTTTTCTGGTGTAATGAAACAAAAAACTGCAGTTTTTCTGCCATTAATAGTTGCAAAATATTTGCAGTTTTAAATTCTGCCATTAACGGCAGTTAATTTAAAATATTTGCAGTAGATTTTCTGTTAGGCAGTGTGCAAGCGTACTTTTACAGCAGTATTACTGCACACACAAAAATGTAGTATACCTCTACCATTCATAATTCCAAATATTTACAGATTTAAATTCTGCCATTAACTGAAGTTATTTTGAATAAAGTGCAGTAGATATTTTCTGCAGTTCGTCTACCATTCATTATTGCAAAGTATGTGCAGTCTTAAATTCTGCCATTATCTGCAGTTAATTTGAATAAAGTGCAGTAGATTCTCCCGCTGGGCAGTGTGCAAACGTATTTGTGTGTACTGTTTGTCTGGTATTATTGCTTAAGTTAAAAAATGCATTATTAATTACCACTAATCTTGATAAGATGGCTAACGAAGACAAGAGTTGGCCATGCTGACTCAAGGTGTCTCAAAGGATTTGACTGCAGATTTGGTTGGTCCAACACATCCATCTAAAGTTCTGTGTAAAAGCTTATCGGTTGTGATGTGAAACCACGCATTCCTAAAAATAGTTGCTCAATCGTGTTATTGGATAGGCCTATATATGACAGAGGGCTGTTAAGTGATGGCACTTCTGCCGGTGATTGATGGCGTGAAGCACCTGCCGCGGAAGTGTCAGCCCCTTTCAGATAGAAATAAGCAGATTTTTGGTGGCCTCACGTGGGCGTTTATGAAAATGCACGTATTCAGCATTGAAAAACTACTTTTTCCAAGGTTGCTTGTGGGTTGAGTAATGGTTGTTTTAAAAATTACTGCCTCTTGCATGCATGTGTTTGAAATAGGTAATGCTGAATGATACTTCGTGAATCATAAGACGGTGTAGTGGACATATTTAGACAAAGTCTACTTTTAAGTTTTGAAATTAATCCTGAAAAATGACTAATTTATTAAAATCGTCCAAGGCAATTCCTGCTATAAATAATGCACGTACGTGCTTAATGGAATTTCTTTACCCAATACTGCATGATGAGTGGATATCCGTATGGAAATATATAGTGAAACTTCATATATTTTAGATGGAACCCAAAAAGACCAAGGCATACCAGCGTTTAAACAATTGGTTTCGTTCTAAAAGTCAAAAATATTAGGGGAGACCGGGGCACAGTGGTCCAAAGCGTTTATAAAATCAGGTTTTAGAAGTAACCTAATGCTTGTGATATGCAAGGAAGCTGTATGGACCACTCTTTCATTAAACAAAATGTCTGCCATCTAACACAACGATTTACGTTTTAAGTTTTTGAGTTTGAAAAGTAAATATTCAACTCACAATTGGATTTTTATTCTAGGTGTAATTATAAATCATAAGTAATGCTGCAATATACCATTTACAAGTGTATAGTATATCCAGCTATAATTTGAAACTAAAGTTTGTTATTTAGCCATGTGGTCAGCTGTAAGGCCTTGTTCAAATCAAATTGGTTATACGGGGTACAGTGGACCACAACATTATGGAATACAGTGGACCATGTCCCAGCATACACCAATTAATGTTTTTGGAAAATATTTGTATATTTTCTCATTAATCATATAACTTTAAATAAAAACCATGTTTAAATTTAATGTTTAAAGTAAAAATGGTTTACAATCACAGAAAAAAAAACCTCATTTAGACAAGTAAGCAGTGAAAATATAAAAGCTGCTGTAATTACGGTTAATTACGGTTTCGCGTGGACCACTGTACCACATGCCATGTCCCACTGTGCCTCAGCATAGGGGCACAGTGGGACAGTCTGCGCAACCAACTTTAATCTCTTATAGCAAAAAACTGGTAGCTCTAAAACGATGAAAACATGTATACAGATCCTGAAGGCTTGTATATTACTGTGTTATTCTTTTAAAATGCTATACTATAAGTTAAATATTTTTCCCAAAAAAAAAAAAAAATTCTAAAAAGTGCCCCGGTCTCCCCTACTGTATGTAGTCTTATTTAACGTCATTTTCTATATTATGGGTGCACTCAAATGAACTTTTCGCTTGAGTATAGTTTTGATATATATGTATTTGACCAACATATTCTGCGCATTAGTCAAGTAGTACTGGTAATGTCCACAAGACTCACCAGGGGCATAATTTGTGTATAATTCAGAACATTTTAGAAAACTCACAAACAAAATGTTTTCAGAAGTGAAAGTAATAATGGTTTATAAATACAGTGGAATATATATATATATATTTGTAGCATGGATTCCATTCATATTTTGAATCACTGCAATTATAAAGGATATCTTGACATCAAAAAATGTGTAAAAGTTGATTGAAATTGTTTAATCGTTTGTAAATCGTTACAATGATTTCGGTCTACAGGATCTCTTGAAATGTGAAATGATCACACAGCATAGATAAGTATATCACGAAAGTATCGAAATGCAAGTGCTAATTGTTTATAAAAACAGTAGATTATATCATGGATTATATCTTAAAATAAATCACTGCAGTTAAAAAAGGTTATCTTGCCATCAAAATATATGTAACATTTGATTGAAATTGTTTAATAGTTTGTACATTATAAAATGAAACTTGGTAAAATGTTACAATGTTGTTAAAAAGTTAATTGAGGTTGTAAAATCCGAATTTTTAAATTCTTTGCATAAGGTTCGGTCTGCAGGATCTCTTGAAATGCGAATCATTGAAGTGTTCACAGGAGATAAGTATATCAAGAAAGTATCAAAATGAAGCTGTGACTAAACATACCTATACCGTATTCGGTCGGTATAGTTAGTCAGTGCAACATTGTAGTTTTCAGGACAGGCGGTATCTTTATGCGTCTTATGGGGTATTACTCAGCACATCTTCGATATAACTTCCTACGTTGATAACATACATGGCGTTCTATTCAAGAGTATTTCATCCACTTTATAGATGGCGTGCTTGTAAACACAAACCAGAACTTAGACAATTAATCTTTGTCGGTTGCCTAAAGTGTATGTGTCGACTGTAGCAGGCCGCTCATGGGGCGTCGACTCTTGAAAATCTTGTTAAGTTGCATGCCCACACCGTGCGGTTAAAATCAAGCGCATTTGTAGCAAAACTATGCATTTCCAACATTTGAAGATAAATTAATGACACGTAACTAAAAAAAGAGCGACCTCCCGTAGCAATAACACGGGCCACCACGTTTCAAAGTGACTTTTTTTGAAATTCCCCTCACGCGCAATCTTAACATTCCGCCTTCATTGTTGTTGTTGTTGTTTTTAAGCTGCTTTCTTCCAAGCAAAATTGTAAATGCATTCTGGGGTAGGCCACACACAAAACAGGAAATGCTAAATTTAAGACGTACGTAAGGTTGAGCAGGTGTTAATACAAAAACACTGACATCAGTACCACGTTTATTATAGAAATGATTTATGTCTTATTGCTCAGACCATCAGATATTGCTGGATAGTCCCCTTCTGCGAGATTAAATGTGGGTTTATTTACTGTTTATAGGCACATGAAGTACCAGAATGGTTAACTGTAAAATAATGGATTTGTGTTGGGTTTCACTGTTTTCTAAACACGTAGCCAATTTTGATGTTCACGTTAAAATATAACCAAAGTTCATTTTTGACTGCTAAAATTGGTACTTTGAAAATTGATAATAATTACCATGACGCCAAGGTTAGTTATAAAACCTGAATTTTTTTTATAAGTTATAGACAATATTAATGTAACAGACAGACACGTATTGGAAACGGTTCGCCATGCCAAAACTTTTATACTGTTGATGTTGGCACCTGTTTGCCCCATAAATCTATAACTTATTTCCAGACGAGTCGTGTACAAAATATGGTGCCATCATATAATGAAAATTTCATGAAGCGAAGATTGAACAGCAACTGAAACTAAAGTATTCAAACTGGCTTTTGTGAATGTTTGTTTTGCTTGTGGAAACAGACGCAAGCTGTGCACCATTTGCTAATGTGTGTCGTTTGACGTCACTGACAGGCCATGATATTTTCTAAAATCGACGTATATAGTCAAATCATAAAAGTGCAAAAATTGCTGCTTACCTAATTCCAGCATACCTGTTCGAATTTAATGATTTATTCATTACTTATCATAAGTTTAACGGTTGTGTTCATATGTGCGTTCATATGTAAAATCTCACCTATTTCCTTTAAAAATGTATCAAGGATGTCTATAAATTTTGTGTTCAAAATTGCATGCAAAGTTGGATTATCTCATGCAGTTTCACCAAACTTTTAAGTAACTACTAAATTAAACATTTATTTGACAATATTAGGGCTACTTGAAAATATTTCTGCAATAAACTTTTAACACTTTCTGCGCCTTTTTGATTAGCAATTAAGGCAGTTCAGTATATACATGTACATACATAGTATATATGCAATTGTTAAATAAATGGTTATTCAAAACCACTATTTTTTGCATTCTATAAGACGTATTTTTCCCCATATAAACATCTCTAATTGCGGGTATAATACAAGTATTCTAAAAGAAATTTCTATTTTCTAAGAATCAAAGTTTTTTTTTATTTTATTGGTGGTAGTAAAATTAATAAGCATCTGAAGCCGGCTCTCCACCAAGCATATGCAAAAAAGTTTGCCAACCGGGTTTGTTTCAGCCGCCATTTTGTAAATATATGTAAATATCAAAATTGTGCACCTATTAAATGTCTTTAATA